>JAGDYQ010000052.1:4175086-4182586 GCA_021962125.1 Bulinus truncatus
TCATAATATAACATCAATAAGAGATATCATAATATAACATCAATAAGAGATATCATAATATAACATCAATAAGAGATATCATAATATAACATCAATAAGAGATATCATAATATAACATCAATAATAGATATCATAATATAACATCAATAAGAGATATATTAATATAACATCAAATATCTGTAGGCTACATTGAAGTTACAACCGCTTAATCTCCAACACAAAAATCTTTAAGCAGCAGGATTAAAAAAACGAAAACAAAACTAATTGCAGGCGGCTTTTGTTAACATTTTTTTTATTGCAAATCGTTTGTACTCTTGAGTTCATCTTATTAATAAATGTTTTGTAACTTATTTTAAAACAACAGCAACAACCATAGGTCAGATTATAAAATATTCATCAAGAATTGCGGAATACAATTAGAGCCTTTCCTACGAATATGAGAACCCTAAATAGTTACCCCCATAGATGTTTTGAAGGCCCCCCTCCCTTAAGTAAAAAGTGCATATTGGGGCCCTCCTAGAATACTATTTACTGGAGGTCCCTTTATGTATGCTGGCCTATGAAGGTCGCAAAGTCTACTCATCCACAATTACGGCCATGAAAAGAATCGAAATAGAACAAGTCTTCATCATTATGTGTAACACAAGTTAAGTTTTGAAATTTGTCCGGCTCTGCAGCCAAAGACTCGATTACGAAGGATTTATTTTTAGACATGTTTTTTTTTTCTGTTCGGTTCTTTAGCCTTTGTTGTGTTTTATTTATTCTGTTCGGTTCTTTTTACTATTACCTGACGGCGGGAGAGCTGTAAAAAAAAAAGTAAAAAGGAGAAACAGATCGGCAGACGATAACACGTTTTAATTGTGACCCATTGACACATTTCACTGGGGGTCGCGTGTTGACGATAATTTTTTTGACTTAATGACGCATGAGTCACGCCGTTCGTGAAATTATTTGAAATGATGTGTCTACATATATATATATATATATATATATATATATATATATATATAAATGAAATAATTATCAACAACTCAATAATTGATCAATAATTTAATAACTCAATAATAAATATAATCATTAATAAATATAATCAATAATAAATATAATCAATGATAAGAATAAATCCATACTAGATATAATCAATAATAAATATAAACAATAATAAATAGGATTTTTTTTACAGCTCAATAATAGATAAAATCACAACAATTCAGTAATAAGCTTAATCATAACAGCTCATAATAAATATAATCTTAAGAAGTCAACAATTACATTAATCCTATTTAACTAAGATATCACAGCTGCTCAGTTATAAATAACCAGTTATCTTTTAGCAGCTTAATCATGACATACATTCCATTGACGTGTCCGTTAATCATAACCATTGCTGATGTTCATGAAAGTGAAAGACGTGCTGCTGAAGAACAATCAGAGATAAATGACTGCGCCTTGGCCCACTATCCCGGGGGGTGATGTGAGTCCGAGCCTCTACGGCAATGACAATTCACCCCAATAATGCGGCAGTGAATAAACCCAGAGGAGGTGGAAGGGGAGGGTAGGCTTAGGGAGGTGGTGTGATGTTTGGGGGGGGGGGGAGAGGTCTGAAAAATATATCGTCCACCCTCCGTGACTGTCTACTGTCGTGTCTGTCCTTTCGGCACCGACGGGGGTGGGGGGAGGGAGGGAGGAGGGGAGGGGATGCCTAATGTCTCCAGTCGGCTATCATGGTCATGTTAACAGTAGCGGACCGGCTATTTAGTTCACCTGCACAGTGGCGAGTCAATACTTCGACAGTCAACGTTGTGAGCTCCAGGTATAGTCATCACATTTTTGACAGAAATCATGATAGTATAGCATCACACGGTGCCTTACCCTTTCCCCCCCCCTCCACCCTATCCTACTCCCCTACAGCGGATTGGGCAACCAATATTTTCTAACGCTGTAGGGGAGTCTAACGTTCTTGTAATGGGGGTGGGTGGGGGGCGGGCGGGGCTGTTTTAACTTTGGATCTTGTATGGGGATCACATCAATTATTAAGGCTATATCTTTTTTTTTCTTGCCACTAGACTGTTTCTACACGCCCCCCCCCCAACCAAGGCGCACAGACCGTGCAGGTAGTACTGGTGCTCACAGTCCAGCGCCGACGTCAAAGATTATTTAAATATGTAACTTGCTTTAGATTCGACGTCAAGTTTTTTTTGGCTAAGATCAAAGTCATGACCGCAATGCGGAAGAATACACAATTTTACAACACACACACACACACACACACACGCAAAACAGTAAATATTTACCAACCTAATACTCATGTTTGTTTTTTTGTATATTTGTCTTGTTTTGCGGGTGGGGGGCTGGGGTGGAGGAAGGGGGGAGAAGGCCACGGCTATACAGAGCCACCCGCAAAGTGCCCCCCCTCCCTTTTTCCTTCCCAAAATGCACACGCCTCACCTTTACCGCCCTGCCGCTTTGCTACGCCCCACAAATTGACCTTTAACCCAACAGAGAGAAAGGAAGCCACATCCGGGTATGTGTGTGTGTGACGCTGACAACAGGAGGTGTCAAGTGTGTGTGTGTGTGTGTGTCAAGTCTACTACAACCACAGAACGTGTGCGCCCTCGACATGGACCGTCCACATCAGACGACACGACATGGCCAGTTTCATCGGAATCGATGCAGAAATGGGGGTGGGTGTGTGGGGGGGGGGGAATGACGTCATAAATTGACAACGTTTCAGAAAGTTATGAGAAAGAAATAAAAAAACTTTTTCTGACAAAACGGACATCGGCCAGCAAACTGAAGCCCCATGAAGTCCTTCTAAAGGCTGATGTGATATCAGAGAATGTAATGGCCGTGAGGGGGGTGATGGGGGGGGCCAGTGGGGGGCGTGTGGAAGGACATATACGTCACTGGTATCGCCGGGGCTTGAACGCGTGCCACGTCACTGTTATTGCACATGAGTGTACCTTTTTAAAATAGACAACTGCCCTAGAAGGGCCTAGCACTTAAACGCAGGACTGCCGCCAACTAATCTTGGGAGCCCCCCCCTTACAGCCAGGGCCGTCTTCAGATCACTGTGTGCCCTAGGAATTTAAGAATCCGAAAGGGGCTATGGGGGCCCAAGCACGCCGAGAGGGGGCAGGGGGTCATTGCCAGGGGGCCCGCATCTGTAAGGGGGCCCGGCCGCCCCGACCATGCCAATTTTTTCACGACTTATTGTTTATTAAGGGGCTCGCAATGATATCCTGCCCTGGGGCCCGTGTTGGCTCTCGGCGCCACTGTGGGGGCCACACCCTAGATAGTAATTACAAAACATACGTACTTAAAATGTTCATTTCTCAGACTTTAATGGGCCACTGAAGACTCGCGTGCCCTTAGGCATACTGTCCTTTAGGACAAGACGGCCCTGCTCACGATCTCCGTACTTCTACGCCTTTGAGGATACTGGAATTGAAAAAAAAATCAACAAATTATATTCATAACAAAAAAAAAGAACTTGATATAGTCACATTTGGTCAGTCAACAAAAGAACATTTTGACCAGTAACATGGCAAAAACAAAAGACACACATTTTTAATATAGTCCAGCCATGACCTTCCAGCAGAACCATATTGACAAAACCCAACAGACCATATCGGACAACCACACAGCTACATGTTGACAATTAAACAAACATTGCTTATGTAAATAGCATTATTTGTACATTTAATTTCCGTATATATTTTTGTTATTTTACCCAAATTAAGAATTTCTGTGTTTTCATCAGAACCCACCAAAATAATAATAATAAATTTAATAATATGAAGAAATGTAAAAAGTTGGACAAAATACAATGTTTACCAGGAGCCAATCAATGTTTATATATTTTGTTTTTATTTTCGTTTCGGTTTTTATTTTATCGGTTACTTTTTGAAGTCTACTGCGGCCAGATGCGGCAGACGTGAGCCAAATGGTAAAGAATAAACAACACGAAATAAATTTACCATAATGAGGCTGGGGGAACACTTCCGGAACAAGACAATTAAGCACAAGAAGCGCGCGCCGGCCAAAGTATCAAATTTGTTGATTAAATTTATTATTTTTTCCATTGGCTAAAAACAGCATTCTTTCGCAACAATGTAAAAATACACACATATACACACACACAGACACACGCACACAAATAATATGTACTTTTATTTGTTTACATCTTTTTTGTTAGCGACCCCCCCAGGCCCCCAACCCTTACCCCATAATCCCCAATCTGGCTTTTTTGTTTTCATTTTCCCCATCAGATAAAAAGAGAATATATATATATAAACGAAAGGGAGAAAAAAAATGAGTGACACCGTGACCTTCAACCTTTCACCTTACTAAGTGACATTAATCTCCATTGAAAGGAGTTGACTTTTTGGCGTCTTTGAGGTCAGCTTTGAACAACAGTGTCACGGTCAATTGGATTTGCCACTGGGCGGGTCGTGCGATCTGGCGCGCGCTACTGGTCGACCTGAGGGTACCGGGCTCGATTCACGTGCATTGTGGCGCGAAACATGACGGAGCCACATGTCAATTTTCGCTTTTTGTTTTTCGCCCGAGCCAGGAAAGGTAATTTAGAGCCACACGATGGTCAATCCCTTCATTGATAAGGTTGATATGTTGGTCATATGCGCTCCATGTATGCCATAAACTGCGCTCGTCTTGAGTTCCATGAATGCCCCAAAGATCTCTAGTTCTGGCGCTCCATGTATGCCCTAAACATCGATAGTTATGCGCTCCATGTATGCCCTAAATATCGATAGCTATGCGCTCCATGTATGCCCTAATCAGCGATCGTCCTGAGCTTCATGTATGCCCTAAATATCGATAGTTCTACGCTCCATGTATGCCCTAATCAGCGATCGTCCTGAGCTCCATGTATGCCCTAAATATCGATAGTTCTGGCTCTCCATGTATGCCCTAAACAGCGATCGTCCTGAGCTTCATGTATGCCCTAAATATCGATAGTTCTAAACTGCGATGAATTAATTGAAGCTTTTGCATTTTTAGACGAATTAAAACGGGGGAAAGTTAATGCACAAATTTAAATCTCCAACAGGTCAATTCCAACAGGTTAAAAAAAAAAGAGAGACAGGTACTTTTAAAAACACCTGGCATATGTGAGACACCCAGGGGTCATTGGACCGTGGTTCGCGGCTTGGAAGACTTGCAATAGGAAATAAAAAGCCCCCCCCCCACCCCCATTATCTACAGTAGAAAGGGAAGGGGGGGGGGGGGGGCTAGAGGGGATGCCTGTTGGTGTATCCTTGAATAAAGGGGACAGCACACTTGACAAAAAAAAAATCAACACAAGTCAAAGGGGAGATCACTGTTAGTATGACAAGAGTTGTGTTGTTGAACTTTTGTTTTTTTTTTAAATATTATAGCAGCACTTGTGTACTGTACTTGTACTTGTGTACTTGTACTTGTGTACTTGTACTTGTGTACTTGTACTTGTGTACTTGTACTTGTGTACTTGTACTTGTGTACTTGTACTTGTGTACTTGTGTACTTGTACTTGTGTACTTGTACGCAAGCGACTATCAGGACGGCGGTACAGCATCTAGGACATCTGTACACACAAAAAAGCACACTACTTCTCCCACTTGGTTTCATACAGACCACGAGAGGAAATATTTCCGCAATTTTTTTTATTTGATGAAATCATGAACCTTTCAACGGGTGCCCTCCATTGTAAAGATGGACGGACCAGATTTAAAAACAGAAAAATAAATATAAACACGAAATTTTGTAGTAAAAAAAAAAAAAAAAACGACTTGTAATTAAACTTTTGCTCATTGTCTGCATCAATCTCTAACACACTTTTTAAAATCAAAATAAAAATACTCTAATTTATTAGAAAAAACTTCCTAAGCCTTAGGAAACCCCCGTCTAATTTCGACCCTTTGAGTACGGTGCCATTTCGGCCACCGGCATCGCAGCCTACATAAATTAGTTGTTTTTATTTTTTCATGGGCGGAGAGGGTGGTGGGGAGTAAGGGGGGGGGCTCTGTCGGATGACTAATAAAAGCAAAAACAAAAATTAACCATAAAAATTGACTCTGCTGTGAAAATTTGAAAATGTCTCCTAAAAAAAGTTGTGAATATTCTTTAAAAAACGAAATAAACATTACCCCACCTATCCTCTTTAATTCGCAGCGCTTCTCCTCCCCCCCCCTCCCCCCCAAAAAAAATTATCAACCGGAGGGGCGCAAACATTGTCTTGTTGTATGAGAGTCACGGATCAAGCACCAAACATTTTTTTTGTTTTCATTTTGTATCTTTCGTGTCGTTTGTTTTTCAAGTATGTTCTTTAATAAAACATGATAGCTTCATCTAAAGATGTCTTCTTCTTCTTCTATTAAAAAAATAATAATAATACTAAATAAATGGAAGCGCGAATTTGCGCATTTAAAGTTTTTAAAAACATAAATATTTATCAGTTGTAATGTGTTTTTTTTTAATACCATGATTAAAGCTACGTGGCCGTTATTTTTAGAACAATGTATTTATGTATGTATTCAGCTAACCGTATTTCATCGTGTAAACAGTGGTTGTCATGGATACGATCCGTGACATCATACGTGAAAGTACTTCCTGTATGATGAGCTCGGAATAAATTTGCACGCACCGAACTATATATGTTTGGTGAAGAGGAAGAAAATAAAAAAAGTTGAAACAAAAAAAAAAATAAAATGCAAAACAAACAAATAAATAGATCCAAAGGAGATTTTTTTCTTCTCTTTTTTCGTTATTGTTGTTAACAATATTTAATGTACACAACTAAAAATTTTTTTTAATATCATTTTAAAGTTGGCAGGAATATTCTCTCAGTTTCATAGTTTTTTTTTTTTGAGATTCATTAATTGAACAGGAAGAATGTTTCTTTACAAGAAGTTATTGCATAAAGTTAGAATTAAGACCGGGAAATGTGGGGTTGGGGTGGCGGGTGAGGGGAGGAAGGGGAGCATGGTAAGGGCTGAAATGTGTTACAAATGGCTGCACCAACGGTAGATGGGTAACAGTACGGTGATGATTTATAGTATCAGTTAAAAGAACTTATAATTTAAATGCCTGGTCCGTAACAGGCCGCCGAACGGCACGTTATTGGCCTGCGGGCCGTGGATTCCCCCGACCCCCCAAGTGTAATCTCTGAATAGATGTACTAATCGTCAACAATAAGAAAACAAAAGACAAAAATTGACATACTGCAATTTGGACGCACATTTTTTTTTCGGTTCTTTGTTATACTTTTTTTTTGTTCTTTATAACACCTTTTTTTTTGGTTCTTTATAACACCATTTTTTTTTGGTTCTTTATAATACCATTTTTTTTTGGTTCTTTATAATACCATTTTTTCGGTTCTTTGTAGTAGGTCTACATATTTTTTTCTTCATTGTTTATTGTTTTTTGTTTGTTTTGATGTTTTTTTAATCCGCCATGTTGTTTCGTCATTTTTGTTTATTTTCTAAGTGTTGACAGTTTAAA
>JAGDYQ010000052.1:4185086-4232576 GCA_021962125.1 Bulinus truncatus
GAGCTGTGATTCGGGAAAATCCTATTCTTTCAACAGAAAAGAGCACGCGGTGGGGGGGGGGGGTCTACGTAACCTAGGAGACGTGTTTTGTCTGTGTGTGTGTGTATATACACATGAATCTTTCAATTTGTGTGTGACGTTTTTATGAGGACTTATTACGAAATATTTGAAAGACCCAAAAGTTATATACAGCATGCTTCTGTGCAAGCCAAGAAAGAACTTGTAACTGCCACGTTGGGTTTAGTCTGACCTAATCCCGATTAAAAAAAATAATAATAATAAAGTAGAAACTAAATATACATCATCTCTTCAGCCAATCGGATCTTTCCGAAAAATCATAGCTACGCTCAATAGACGAAGCAGTATTAAATTATTTTTTTTTTAAATTACGCAAAGTCTTGTGTGAAGTTGAAGTGCGCATGCACTAAACAAATGGCTATATTTATATGGACGTAATCATCAGCACACTTAGCGAAAGCTCGGAGTAAAAAAAAGTAAATGTCCACTTAGCTGCAACACCTCTTTCCTCTGGCCACTTTCCATGGGTTGTGTGAGTCAAGTGGGATAGCACTTCCGGTCTCGTTCATCTCTTTCCTTTTTTTTTCTTTTCTCCATCCTCCCTCAAGTTTCCCCCCGCACCTCTCTTCACATAACGCCGATCCCTAACATAACTGAAGTAGGTACTTCAAGAAAACGACAAAAAAATATTATAACATAAAAACAACAATAGCCAATTGTGTGGAACAAGAGAAAGACCAAGTTCGTTGTAGCAAAGTTCATGAGAGAGTGATATATATATATATGTACATTTCGTTCAAAAGAAATACGCATATTTCGTTATAAAGATTGTCCAGTCCAGGCAACATCGAGGACACCTAGGGGCTTACCAGTTAGTTGGGGGGGGGGGGGCTTTGTCGACTTACTGGAATTGAATGTCATTGGTCATGACTTGGGGTGGGTTGCATTTATGTTGAAAGTGCTTGGGCCAAGGGTGAGTGTGAAACACGGGGGGGGGCGCATGAACCGTAGATATAGTTTATATATTAAACTAAAATGCTCCATGCACGGAGCGCCATTGAGGCGCAGTGCCTGAAGCCGTTGACATAGTCGCCTAACCCCTCCCCCCCCACCCCACACCACACCACATAAAGGCGGAAACTACTCGGGGCTAGTCTCCACGGTGGCCCCATGTCTTAATGATAGACACACTGACAAACACACAGACAGAAAGACAGACAAACAGACAGACACGTGCAGACAGAAAGACAGATAGACAGACAGACAGACAGACACACAGACAGACATACGCACACAAAACATACAAACAGACAGGCGCATTGGCTGTGTGATTGTATGGATGAAATTTACCGCTTTGTTTTCGTCACAAGTATTTTGTCACGACCCGGGGGTGGGGTGGGGGTGGGTAGGCGGGACTTATAGCAGGACATTTTGACCTCCGCCTGCACCAAGAGCACTATTCTCTCCCCCCCCCCCCCGGCCATTCCCCAACCCCCTTTCGCCCACAGCACTTGATGACAGGAAGTGTTATTGTTGTTGTACTCGCCCGGGCCGATGGCGTCAGGTCTGAGAACATGTCAACAACAACCACAGCAAAGTGTGAACTACGTGGAGTTGGCTAGTATAGACCCTTCGGCTTAACTGGCTAAGTGTCTATGTCAGTAATGATGGAGAGAGAGAGAGAGAGAGAGAGGGGGGGGCTATTATGCATCCATGTCTGTAAAATTATGGGATGCTACGCTGATTATATTGGTATTTACCATACACACACCGGATAATGAGCTCGAGTCGTTTACAGGCCCGTTTAGAAGCCCGCGACAGGGCTGCTTACCAGTTAAGGTTTGGCGACTAAAAATCTAACCCAGCTGGGACCCCCCTTTTGATGACGAACATGAACAAATCTTTATCGTTTCATAGAACTTTACTGCGAGGGCCCCCCACCTATGCCACAGGGCCGTTTTAAAGGGTAACGTGTGAACTAAAAAAAAAAGTTATCTGGAAAAAAAGGGGCAGGATCAATCAGATTTTAATCGGATCAATGGTCGCGTCAAATGAAATATTGGAAAGGGCGTTACGTATCATCGTCGTAACTTGAAAGTTCGCCCCTAACGCCCACCGTCAAGTGCCCAAATATACGTATTAATACGAGCAGAATGTCATAATCTCCATTTTGTTTTTTCTTTTCTTAAGAACGGCGGCTGTCCAATCGTGAGGCAGGGGAAGAAACCATCTTGGTGGTCGGTAAAATAACCAGCGGTACCTATACGTGCTAGAGGCGAGCAGAGGTGTATCTAGGGTGGGAGGGAGGGGGGTCCAAATTCGAAAGTTCCCCCGGGCCCCAGCTTGAGGGGGTGTCCCAAAAAAACTTTTTTTTATATTAAATATTAAGTGCATTATCTCATGTCATGGTGGCGAATGTCAAAATGCTGGGGCCCCCAAAGAGGCCAAGCCCGCCCCCCCCCGTGCACCCAAAATCCCTAGGTTCGGCACTGGTGGCGAGGTGGATGTTCGAGTCCCCATACCGTGTTAGTAGCTAGATCCAGTTAGTTCACTGTAATTTAAAACATTCACTTATTGACATATTCCGGGCTTAAATGAACTTTAGTTAGTAGGTCAAAATCTTGAAGAATAAGATGAGAAATAATAGGCGTGCTGCCAAATTATAACGCATGCAGAGGTCACTTGCCCGACACACATAGACAGACTCGTCCGACACACACACACACACACACAAACACACACTCGCCCGACACACACATAGATAGACTCGCTCTACACACACACACACACATACACACACTTGCCCGACACACACACACATACACACACTTGCCCGACACACCCACATACACAAACTTGTCCGACACACACAGATACACGCGTCCGACGCCCACATAGATAGACTCGCTCAACACACGCACACAAACACACACTCGACCAACACACACACACAATGGCCCGACACACATACACACACACACTCATGCAAAATACATAAACACCCAATCGACACATACAGAGTGCGCGCGCACACACACACACACACAGATCTATAAGGAGACGAGCTGACCGATGAACTAGTTTGGCATCCAGGCATTGCAAGGCGTTCAACTCAAAGTCTGAACAATACAAGATACACAGATGTCACTGACCTTGACACAAGGTATTATCATAGGGTCATATGCTTTATACTGAGCTCGTTCCTACAACGATGGGGAAGGGGGTGGGTAGGGGGGTACTAGGCAGTGGTGCATTTGTGAGGAAAATTGACTCGTTTAGGCCCTGGACGCATTTACATTTCGTCGCCCTAGGCAATTTTATATTTCGCGGCCCTAGCCAAATTTACTTTTTGGGGCCCTAGGCAATTTTATATTTCGCGGCCCTAGGTAAATTTACTTTTTGGGGCCCTAGGCAATTTTATATTTCGTGTCCCTAGGCAAATTTACATTTTGGGGCCCTAGGCAATTTTATATTTCGTGTCCCTAGGCAAATTTACATTTTGGGGTCCTAGGCAATTTTATATTTCGTGGCCCTAGGCAAATTTACATTTTGGGGCCCAGTCAGAGCAAGTAATGGGTCAATGGGTCAAATGGGTCGCAAAATTGAATGGGTCACATGGGTCATGGGTCAATGTTCCCTGACCCACGACCCATCCTTAGTCTCCGGCCGACCGTAAAAAAAAAACCCGTCGTCGCGTGATTTTTTTTTATTTCAAAATGGTTTCTATGGCGACGGCCTCCATCTTGAAAATAACAACATATACCATTTGGCGCCCCTTTATGAGTGGCGCTCGGGGCATGAAGCCCCGCCTCCCTTGCCTCCCCTCACTACGCCACTGAGTGTACCCCCGATCTGTATATTCTGGGTTACGGGCTCTTTCAAACCACGGGCCCACCAACATATCTCTTGTTTCCCCGTAGCGCCTCCATTGCCAAATGTACATTTAGGCATGAAATTGAAGAGATTAAAAACAATAAGAGGCATTTCAAACCTCCTCCTCCCTCCTCCTGGTGGTTTATCGGTTCAAGTGATGAGCTTCTCTTGCTTACAAATGACTTACCGATTAGTATCTATGTATCCCCCCCCCGCAACTATTTCCTAATCTATTTTTTTCCTCTTCACGCTGTCGCTCTTTATGTGTTTGTGTACTGCGCAATAATAAATAAACTCGTGGGACTCGTTTATCTGATTTTATAAATTTCTCTGTGGCCTCAAAAAACAAACAAAACAAAAAACATAAATTATGATGTGACGAAGAAGTGACGAAGATGATTGTCACATTTTTATCTGTCACACACTGAATTAGGCACTGAGTCAGCTGGTTGGTTGTGTGACTGTGTGTTGGGGGGGGGTAGAGGGGGTAGGGAAAGAAAACGGAGGGAGAGTGTCTTAAGTACAGTTAGGATCTGTATTAATGTGTGTTCGCGTGTAGTGCGTCTGTGGCTTTGTGTGTGTGTGTGTGTGTGTGTGACATGTTTCTTCATGTGTGGGCGTTAGTACTTCTATACGCACCAATGTCACAAGCTACGGCTGTTGTACTCACTTCGATCTTTGTGTCAGTTCCAAAAAATGAAAACATGTTTTACTGTATGTTTATTTATTTCTGCTATTCACTTCCTGTAATCACAAGACAGTTTGGAGAACTTTGTAACCATGAATGACGTCACAAGTCACTTGATTGTGGGATAAACATTTGTTTTGAGAGTTGCCAAGAAATCCATATCGAAGTGATCAATATATATATATATATATATATATTATGTCAATAGCACGTTGCCTAAGCGGTTTTTTACTTCCACTGTTGTTGTTATATTAGCTGTTGTTATATTAGCTGTTGTTATATTAGCTGTTGTTATATTAGCTGCTGTTATATTAGCTGTTGTTATATAAGCTGCTGTTATATTAGCTGTTGTTATAGACTGGTGTGTGTGTGTGTGTGTGTGTTATCGCTGTTGGTGTTAAATTTGTTGAAGTATTGTTGTAGCTATTCTTTGTTATAGTTAGCTTTCGTCACTATCGCTAATGGACAGACCAGAGATTGATAGACAGATGTCTGATTTATATATAGATATATAGACAGAAAGATATTTTGATAGATAGAGAGATAGACAGACAGATAGGTAGATAGATAGATAGATAGATAGATAGATAGATAGATAGATAGATAGATAGATAGATAGATAGATAGATAGATAGATAGATAGATAGATAGGTCAGTTTTTCTCAAATAGAGTGTCTCTACAAAATTTAAACTTATAAATAGAAAATCGGTTTTGATATATGTATAGCTACAGCCATAGATATATCTCATTTATGTGTAGTTACCGCGGTAGTATGTTCTCTACAGGTACACAACTAAGAATGTATTAACCTGCAAATTAAAGATGACATCTATTGAAACATTTCATGACGATCTGGGTTTTTTTTTAGTTTGAGTTTTTTTTTACTGATGTGTCTCGATATTAAAACTGTTGTCCTAAAGGGTCACGCAGCTGAACAGTTTGGGAACCACTGGTCTAAAAAACGTGGTATTCAAACACAATCTTCCTTTTTGGTCCGTTTATGTTTTCTAATGAGAGCTGGCTTGTTTTGTTTTTATTTTCTATTTATAACTCATGATAATCCACTTTAGATAGAAATTGAACTTTTAACCTTTCTGATAAAGGTTGGCAGATAAAGGGTTAATTTAACCTATGAACTTATTGTTGATAGACAATAACTTAAAATGAAGTTTTAGTTTGTACATAAATTACAGAAACATATGAATCCTACACTTCATCTGTCCCGGGAACTGTAATTTTTGTTTTTAACAAATACAAGGGACGACAAAGTCAAATGCGGGGGGGGGGGGGGGTAACTTGTCAGGCGTAGCGTGGGTATCGGCCGCCCGGGGCGGAAGACAGTTTTGCCGCCCTTTTATTTGGGTATTTCAAATATTTTTATTATTTCTTGTAAAAATTTTGCTGCCCCTTAAACAATGTCGGCAGGGGCGGTTCCCCCATTACGCTACGGCGCTGCCTCTGGCATTTTACGAGTGATAGATTGTTGTTGCTGCTACTGTTTTTGTTGTTATTGTGGTTGTTGTTGTTGTCGTTGTTGTTATTGTTGCTGTTGCTGCTGCTGTTGTTGTTGTTGTTGTCGTTGTTGTTGTTGTTATTGCTGCTGCTGTCGCTGCTGCTGTTGTTGTTGTTGTCGTTGTTGTTGTTGTTGCTGCTGTTGTTATTGTGGTGGTTGTTGTTGTTGTCGTTGTTGTTATTGCTGCTGTTGCTGCTGCTGTTGTTGTTGTTGTCGTTGTTGTTGTTGTTGCTGCTGTTGTTATTGTGGTTGTTGTTGCTGCTGCTGCTGCTATTGTTGTTGTTGTTGTTGTTTTTTGTTGCAATTTGTGCTGTTATTGCAGTTGTTTGTTTGTTTATTTTCGCATATTTAGTCTTGCACAGAGTGTAAATCGGTCAGCCGGTCACACCTGTGACCACAATGTCGTAATTTCGTCCAGGTATGTGTATAAATAAGGGGTGGTGGTGGTGGTGGTTGGTTGGAGAGGAGAGGTGGGAGGGGGAGAAAGGTGAGGTAAGGGTTGGGGGGGGGGGCGGGGGACGACAACAGAAGGTGTGGTGTCGTCAGTTCGATGCAGGCGACGATAACAGGACGATGTCGACTGGCGATGAAAGGAAGAAGAAGATTGAAATCTTAATTCAGAGTTGACGAGACTGTAGCGAATAATGACGACGATAGTCTAGGCGTTGATGATGATGTGGGTGATGGGGGTGATGAGGGGGGGAGCTGCTTTTCAATTAAAGTCATTAGCACACTCCCCCCCCCCGGGTCTGATGTAAGCGCCTCGATTTAGTTATACATTGTCACAGACGCGAATGTTTATGAGGGGGGGGGTGCTAAGGGTGAAGGGCGGATCGATCACATTGATATTTAACTGGTTTGACTTCCTGGACTAAATGTTGGTCAAATCACCCCTTCCCCCCCCCCCCACATTACCACAACATACTAACTACGTGGACTAGATACTGGTGAGTGTCAATTAGTGACACTGCTGTGGGGTAGAAAAAACCGTTCTTAGGCATAATCAAACATAACAAAAGAATTGTTTCATTTCTTTATCTTCAGGGGTATTGTTGTATTCTTTTTTTTTGTCGCTTTGTCCCAGAATTAGTTCGTGTCATGTTCACTTTGTTCCAAAGTTGTTTCCCCCTGTTTTCTTTATTTCTCTAATTCTCTCCCTTGTTTTTTTTTTCTGGGTCCTTTAGGGACCCGTGTACGGAAACCATTTGTTAATTATTCATCTGATTGCCCAGAGCCTCTAATCTGCTTTGGGATGGGGAAGATTTACAGTCCTTAAGGGAGGGGGGAAGGGGGGAGAGGGGAAAGATGCTGAGAACTGACCAGGCCGGTCATTTGTGGGACATTACACCGGCAAACGTTTTTAATTGAATGCTCACAGCAGGAATCAAAAACTTCAACTATTAGCTCACTTCTGATTTCGTTCAGTATGTAGGGCCAAATGGGTCATCGGGGTCAATAGTTGGGGGCTACATGGGGCCATCGGAGTCAATAGCCGTAAGGGTCGATAGCAAAGAGTTAAATGCGCCAAAGGGGTAAGTACCTAGGATTATATAGGTCACAAGGGTCAGAAGCTAGGCTTGTATGGGCCAATGGGGTCAGTACCTAAGGGTTATATGGGCCAAAGGGGTCAGTTGTTCATCTCCTTTGCGAGTTTTCTTTTTATGCATTATTATTATTATTGTTTCCTTCTATTTTAAAGTACATGTTAATTACAGTACCAAATACTAAAACGTATAAACACATCACTGAACTAAATATATCACCGTTCTTGGCCGTATGTACTCAGGACACTGCACGGCCACATGTACTCCGGGAAATACATGGCCGCACGTACTCCGGGAAATACATGGCCCCATGTACTCCGGGAAATACATGGCCGCATGTACTCCGGGAAATACATGGCCACATGTACCTAGAACACTGCACGGCCGCATGGTCTCAAGGTCATCTCAGTGCACGGGCCCATGCAAGCCCCTGGGCCCATCCAAGCCCCTGCTACTTTCTTTTCTACGAGCATAGGGGCCCATGCTAACCTTTAATATTATTTCGAATTCAAGCCCTAGGTCGTGGCCCCAAATACATAAGTCTCTCTAGGGGGGGCTCACAGTGTCCCCCACTGGATGCGGTTACATCCCATCACCACAAGACGCAATTCCATTGGTTGATTTTAACGGCCAGCGCGCAACGGGGCCCCGATGTTATATCCGCCCCGTAAAAATAAAAACTTCAATTTAACACTTGTGGTTTCTTTTTTTTAAATTTTCAAAGTTTTGTTTTTATAAAGGGGTTCCTTATTATATTCCGGTCCTGGGCCTCCAACGACATAAATCCGGAACTGCGTAATGCATCACAAAAGTTATTTGTTTGGACTTCAACGCGAGAACTGTATCTCCATTATTATATAGATAAGTGACGGTAAGTTAAGTAATGTATCAGCTATTCATTCAAATACATAGAACTGTATCTCCATTATTATATAGGTGAGTGACTCTACTTTCTGCGTGTTAACATTATTCATTGCAAATGTTTTTATGAGTTAAGAAAAAAAAATTAGCGGTGTTAAATTATTATTATTAGAAGGATTCTTTGAGTGGGCTAGCGATGTGTTTTAGAAAGACACGAGTGATGGTGTGGGGCACATTAATAGCTCGAGGACCCCTTCACAGACTTAATGGTTTGACTGATGTCCAGAAATGACTCGTCTTTTGAATCATTTCGTCGAGAAACTAATCCTGGAATTGGCGGGATGTGGAGGAAATGGGGGGGGGGGGCACGACAGAGGTGACAAGGGGAACAACTCGAAGAAAAAAATAAATAAATAACGGGGAAGTAACTAAGAGAGAAGAAAAAAAACTCAAAGGGCTGTAACTCTCACCATTAACAGTTGGAAGAAATCCTCTGAGTGACGATAATGATGGTATCAAGACAGTTGCTGGGTTTTCTTTTGTTTGTTTTTTTATTATTCTGTGTTTTTTTTTTTTGTTAATGGACCTCCACTCCAGTGTTAATGATCCACACTTTTGGTTGGCGTGTGGACCAGCCATAAGTTTAGTTTTTAAATAAAGTTTTAATTAAACAGAACCGGGCACTCGAACAAACCAAACCCCCACCGGACAATCATCTTAAATCATGATTGTCTTCATTCATTAGGTGGAAAGGGGTGGGAAGGATGCACGTGATCAAATTTTGAGGTTGGGTGAACTGCCCCCCCCCACACACACACCCTCTCCACGTCTCCTTGAGAGTTTCTAATCACGGCCATTCCATTTACCTCCCTCCGACATGCAAAAAATCTCGTAGAAGTAGTGTATGCCCCACCCCACCCCACCCCACCCCATGCTAGTGCCTCGATTCAATGGTCTCTACAGTTCCGACCATAGTGAGGTCAGTGGTGTAACTAGGTACGGGGGGGGGGAGGGGTCCGCACAGGGTGACGACTCTTATTACTCTGCCGCTAAGGGCGGAATTTTCACAACCCAGGTACGTTTTCGGTAATAAAAGGGGGTCTTCCCCTGTCGCCCCTGACGCGGGTTACGCCACTGATTTAAGTGGCGGTAGAGACGGGCAACAACTAAAAAGTGAAACGACTCGTTTGATTGTGGTAATGGGCTCAAACGAGAACATATTCTTCTTACAATGACCAACCGAACTATTGGACATTACGGTGAGAGAACAATCAACAGATTGTCTGGGGGGTGGGGCGGCGCGTGGTATAGCCAATTAATCACCTTCCATACCTGCAACAGTATGCACCACCTGACCCGGAAGTAGAACCGTTGGAGGGTGAGGCGGAAGGGGTTTCGGGTGAGGGAAGGGGAAAAAAGGGGGGGGGACTGATCTCTGCGCCGCGGTCGTCAAATGAAGACAAATCGCCCTCCAGAGGGGAGACAACTGCGTCTCGTTGATATGGTGGATCTCCCCCCAATGAAGTGAGTAAATCACAGGTTGGAAGCTGTAATTCTGACCAGACCCCCCCCTAAGCCCCAGGTGGACATTAGCTGGACAGTTGGTCTGGCACTGAACAGGGGATACGAAAAAAAAAACAGGGGGAAGGGCTGCACGGAAATGAAAATGTGTGTGGCTGCTGCTGCCAATTTATGCTTTCTAGGTCTCAAACTTGAATCGGACATCAACTGGGAGATGTATTCGGTGGGATAGTTGGCAGTTAATGTATAAGATATTGCTCTCGCTTGTCTGCAAACCAGTCAGCCCGAAGTTCCTGGTCCAATTAAGAATTACAATTGAATCTATTAATACCCCAGCCGTTGTTGAAACAGTCATCTGGAGTCATCTTACTGTCTCCATAATGATCTTGGTTCCTTTGATATGGAGGCACTTCAGTGGGGGGGGGGGTGTATTTTAGGTTATGGCTAACGATGACAAGTGGTGGAAGTTACTGCTAATGTTAATAAGATTGAAAATGAACGTTCATTAAAGATCTAATGAAACCTTATTTTTTTTTAAAGAAAACAACATATACACAGATTCAGAATCAATAGAAGTGCATGCTGATAACGTGCCATAGTTAGGGTTCGAAGTCGCGTAACGTTACGCGTAAGTTACCGTAAATTACGCGTAATTTACGGTAACGTAATTTTGGAAAATTACGCGTAAATTACGGTAATTTAAAAAATGCATATTAGACGGCCATTTTTAATTGTTTCTGTTGCAATTTGTTGTGTTAACAGCGGTGATTAATTAATTTCAGTGATTAGGAGTACCATCTACATCCGGCCACAAGTATTCGTTTGGTAAAACAGCGTAAACCGCACAATATATTGTTTGTTTTAATCGTTTTAGTAAACATAATAAAATAAATATTTTCAATAAGGAAGCCAAAGTCTGGTTAAAAATAAGACAAAAATCATAAAAATTTTCTACACAATGCCGCCATGAGCTGTATAGCAAGCGGCCGCAAGCCAAACGGGGAGGTTATAAAATCCAAAAATCCAAAAATCCAAAAAAAAAAAAAAATAATTTTTAAACATTATCTTTATATGTTCCAAATGTCATGAAACGTATGGAAAACCTTTTTCGCTGACATGAAATTTTTTTTATTGTAATCTGGAAAAACCCATTTTTTTTTAAACATTATCTATAATAATATATGTTCCAAATGTCATGAAACGTATAGAAAATATTTTACTGTGTATAGTGCTTCCGTCGATCGCGTCGGCCGTATTACGCTGCGTATTGCACCCACGTCGTCTGTATTTCGCTGCGGATTGCACTAGCGTCGATCGCGTGTGCCGTCTTTGCTGAGTTCGGCAACCGCGGCGGCCGTATTTCGAGGCGCATTGCACCCGTCCAGCGTCGACGGTATTAGACCGTATTACTCAGCCAAAGATGGCCGCCGCTGATGCAGTCAGTACACGACGAAATACGTGGACGACAGGCAAATTAGTATGACCGGTAAATTACAAGTAAAAACATTTGAAAACATTATTAAAAATACACCTGCTAGCAATCAGTGAGCGTGAGCAACAAAAGGAACATACACTTTCAAGTAATTAGGCATTAATGACACGCGTAATTTTGGCGTAAATTACGCGCGCAAATCTTACGTGTAATTTTCGAACCCTAACCAGCGTCGATCGCGTGTGCCGTCTTTTGCTGAGTTCGGCACCCGCGGCGGCCGTATTTCGAGGCGCATTGCACCCGCCCCGCGTTGACCGTATTAGACGGTATTACTCAGCCAAAGATGGCTGCTGCTGATGCAGTCAGTACACGACGAAATACGTGGTCGATGTGGACGACGGGCAAATTAGTATGACCGGTTAATTACAAGTACAAACCTTTGAAAACATTATTAAAAATACACCTACTAATAATCAGTGAGCGTGAGCAACAAAAGGAACATACACTTTCAAGTAATTGGGCATTAATGGTACGCGTAATTTTGGCGTAACTTACGCGTAAATTACGCGCGCCAATCTTACGCGTATTTTTCGAACCCTAGCCATAGTGTTAAGTAATGCTGACTTACTTCCCTCTACACAATAAAGGTGGAAAAGTCGCTGTTATGACAGTCGCTGTTTTGACAGTCGCTGTTTAAATCATCTCGCCATTCACAGAAATTGTTGAAAATCGGAACTTGTGCCGCACTGTGTGTCTGAGTGTCCTAGAGAGACTTGAAGAAAGTTGCAATGTTGAAGGGAAGACATTTTGAGCATCTGAGAGATTAAATTTGTTTATGTTAACAGGTCTAACGAATTTCCCGCTGTTCTAGTGTCGAATTTTTCAATAAATAGTCTACGTGATGATTGTAAACCTATTTTTGCCCCCCCCCTCCTGTACATCATACAGAACGCGCATCGCTGTTGAAACAGTTTTATTTGCTAATTTTATTTTCATAAAACTGGGTTCAGTGTGTGGCGATTTATGCATCGGGGTGGAATGACGAGTAGTGTTTACTTTGTTCTTCCATCCACATGGCTGCAGGACTTTCACCCCCTGTCATTTGATTGTCATCCACATGACACAAACTCTTTCTCAACTCAACAGCCATCGCAGGGAGACAAAAGTCACTTCTTATTAAATGTGTATTTCAGACGAATTAAAAGCTGAACTTCCTGGCATGAAGACCAGTTTGGAGGGGGTCGAGGTGTGATGAAATCTGCAGGGGAGTGAGTGATTCCATCGCTGGTGAGCACCCACACCACCCCTGATCATTCACTCAATTTTCGTTCTTTATTTCCTCACCTCCTTCTCCTCCTGAAGACAGGTCACTGTGAGACATCAGCTGGCCCTGATAAATAATGCAGACGACAGTGCACCGTTATCTTCCGCTGTGGGGAAATGTCGGCCAAATAAAATTATCCCAAAAAAAAGTTGCCAGGTTGGGAGAAGCTTTTCGTTTGACTCGCTTGCAAATGTCTCGGGGATGGAAAAAAAAATCTCTGATGGGTCCTTGATGGAGAAGGGGTGGGGATTGGCGCAAATGAAGGGGGTGGGGGAACATGGCATTCAAGACTTTGGCTCAACCTAATTTGTCAGTGATTAAGATGTCACGGATTTTAAAAAAAAATCAGAATAACTTTGGATGTTTCTGTATACCGGTGTAAAGTACATAGTAGAACCGATGCATCACATTGACATGTTTCCTGTATTTAATATGTCCAGGAGTAAACTTTTATTGTAATGATTTTGTTGAAGAAAATTATTGTTTTTACTTTGTTATCGAGGGTTGGGTTAAGGTTATTTAATGTCTCTTGTCGTCTATTATAACGTAAAGCAATTGATCAAAGTAAAGTAAAGTAAATTTTCCCTTCTTGGCCCTAGCGATCAAAGTAGTTGTTTAAAAAAATACCAAGGTCAGTAGCTTAGAATCTAGTCTATTGGATTTCTGTTTCTTTAGGTGTGTAGACAGATATACGGAAAGACTGACGGACAGACATGTATACGGAAAGACTGTCAGACAGATGGATGGATGGATGGAAGGATGGAGAGAGAAGGGGTAGGGAGAGAGAAAGAGAGAGAGAGAGAGAGAGAGAGAGATGCAATAAGGGGAAGTACCTAGTATAGTAAACAAAGCCAGATTCAGAGGTCTTTTTAGGGGAAGTACCTAGTATAGTAAACATACCTTGGTCCAGCAGTGGATGGGTGAATGGATGGATGGATGGATAGATAGAGATAGATAGATAGATAGATAGATTTATGAATAGATAGATAGATAGATAGATAGATAGATAGATAGATAGATAGATAGATAGATAGATAGATAGATAGATAGATAGATAGATAGATAGATAGATAGATAGATAGATAGATAGATGGATGGATGGATGGATGGATGGATGGATGGATGAATAGATAGATAGATAGATAGATAGATTTATGAATAGATAGATAGATAGATAGATAGATAGATAGATATATAGATAGATAGATAGATAGATAGATAGATAGATAGATAGATAGATAGATAGATAGATAGATAGATAGATAGATAGATAGATAGATAGATGGATGGATGGATGGATGGATGGATGGATGGATGGATGGATGGATGGATGGATGGATGGATGGATGGATGGATAGATAGATAGATTTATGAATAGATAGATAGATAGATAGATAGATAGATAGACAGACAGACAGATAGATAGATAGATAGATAGATAGATTTATGAATAGATAGATAGATAGATAGATAGATAGATAGATAGATAGATAGATAGATAGATAGATAGATAGATAGATAGATAGATAGATAGATAGATAGATAGATAGATAGATAGATAGATAGATAGATAGATAGATAGATAGATAGATAGATAGATAGATAGATAGATAGATAGATAGATAAGATAGATCTCACTTCGGGCATTCTTTGAAATCACTACAGCATGTGAAGTAAATCTTCCAGTGGTCAGACACGTGAGCAGCCATCTTGTCATGTCCACATCAACATATTTCAACCCGGTGACAGGCCGGGCATTTGTTAATGTTTCTCTGGAAGTGACCGGTGGTTTATTTGATCAGAGAACTGACCACAACAGAGCCAAGATTTGGGAGGGGAGTGGGGTGGGATGACCTGATGCTGCTGGTCAGTGCTCACATTGGGAGGGGTGGGGGGTGGGATGACCTGATGCTGCTGGTCAGTGCTCACATTGGGAGGGGTGGGGGTGGGATGACCTGATGCTGCTGGTCAGTGCTCACATTGGGAGGGGGAGTGGGGTGGGATGACTTGACAGCCAGGAGTGCAGTGCCGTTATGTTTATGACCCACAGCGTCACATAACATTAAGTCTTTCAGGACCGTGTCCCGGGCAGGGAGCTGACAGGATGAGGGTGTGGCAGGTCTGGTCCGGGGTGGGGGAGAGGGGGGGAGGGGGCTATGTAATGGTATTTGTAGTTTCTGTCGTATCTGGCGATGTTGATCCATTGGTATATGTGTGTGTAATGGTATGCATCTGTGTGTGTGTGAGTGTGTGTGAGGGTATGTCTATATGTGTATGTGTATGTCTGCTTGGTATGACTGATTTACTGTATGTGTATATGTGGGTCTGTTTAATTTGCGCACATCATATGTGTGTGTGTGTTTGTAGTATTTGTATATATGGATGCAAAATATCAAAGTGCTCTGAGTTTTGTACGTGCCGTGTGTATGTGACGTTTGTACGTGCCGTGTGTATGTGACGTTTGTACGTGACGTGTGTATGTGACGTTTGTACGTGCCGTGTGTATGTGACGTTTGTACGTGCCGTGTGTATGTGACGTCTGTACGTGCCGTGTGTATGTGACGTTTGTACGTGCCGTGTGTATGTGACGTCTGTACGTGCCGTGTGTATGTGACGTTTGTACGTGACGTGTGTATGTGACGTTTGTATTTG
Organism: Bulinus truncatus; assembly: GCA_021962125.1. Classification (NCBI taxonomy): domain Eukaryota; kingdom Metazoa; phylum Mollusca; class Gastropoda; family Planorbidae; genus Bulinus; species Bulinus truncatus. The sequence goes on from JAGDYQ010000052.1 coordinate 4,200,514, forward strand.
AATCGTACGCCTATATTAATTATGTTCGTGAGCTAATGTACATTTTACTCACCATCTCTACTTCCAACGTTGCCACATCACCTCAGCCCTCCACCCCCACCCCCACGGTCCACCCACCCACATCACCACAAGAACGGCTATGTCTCTCTTGTGTTTAAACGATATATACCAGGGGTAGGCAAACTATCTGATCCGCGGGCCACATCGGATCCTCACGTTTGACAGTGGGGGGCCGCAGACAAAGATAAGATGCATGGAGTGTTTTGTGTGAACTGAATATTAATTAAATGGTTGACGTATTAAATGTGGACGAGCGGGCGTTATAGAAGACTCCCTCCCCCACCCCCACTCCCTCCTTTCCACGCGGCCCACGGGTCACAGTTTGCCCATGTATGTCTGATATAGACAACGCTGAGACAGACAACGCTGAGACAGACATTAAAAATAGATGACCCAGGAAGTAAAAAAAAAATAACAACAAATCATGGATAGTAAGGGGGAGGGGGGGTCATAGGTAACGACCATGTGATGATGATTAGTATTACTGAGCTGAACCTCCCACCCCCCACCCCCGGCCAACCCTCCCAACACCATCACCCCTTTTATGTTAGACGTTCGTCAAGGTGACATTGGAAATCCCTTTGATAAGATCAGGTCTATGTTCTTTGGAGGCGCGCGCTCCAGTTTGTTCTTGGGGCTAAAAGGGAAATGCGACACCACCACCACCACCACCACCCACACCCGTTAGTATATTTCAAGTGAAGGCGCGCGCATATCAGCGTCAGTGCGCGGTAGAGACCTTTCATGACTCAAAAAACCAAATTTTCCGTTGAGTCAAAGAATAACAAAAAAAAAAAAAGATATGAACAAATAGGTCACAAGGTTATAGGTCGCAAGGTTATGACTTGCTTGTGGCACCTGTAGTTGACTCTTGTGTTACCTGGACAACATAAAGACAACTGATAGGAACGGGGGGGGAAGAGGGGTGGGGTGGGGGGGAGAGCGATGACAAAGTTGTCTATGAATCACACTGGAGATTTGTTTTCCCTGGAGGTGTGGGCGTGGCTTTAAAAAAAAAAAAGCGCCCCACCCTAAGGTCTCCCTTAATCTTGCACCCCCCTCCAGGCCTCCACCCCCCACCCCATTAAAAGAAGTTATTCGCGTCCAGGAGTATCAAGCTAAAACCGTTAGCTCTTTAACTCGATGATGTTAAGCCAAAACTTTCACACAGAAACATATACAGTAGATTCCGCTTAATTGGGACACATCAGGACCGAGGCTTTTTTGTCCCAATTAAGCGGTTGTCCCAATTAAACATACAAATTTACTATTGGCTTCTTGGGTTTGGTTTCTTTGAGATTTGTCCCAAATAAGCGGCTGTCCCAATTAAGCGGAATCCACTGTATATATATATATATATATATATATATATATATATATATATATATATATATATATATATTGACGGACAAAAAAAAGGTCATCAACCTGTAATGGCGTATGACTAGATTCACTATTTTAGTAGTGAATCAGCCAGAGGCGTACCTAGGGTGGGGGGGGGTCCTAATTCGGTCCAAAGTCCTCCCCTCTCCACGGGCCCCAGCTTGATGGAAGCCCCCCCCCTCCAAAGGTTTTTTTTTACATTAAATATTAAGTACATTATTTCATGTCATGTTGTCGAATTTCAAAATGCAGGGGCCTCCAAAGAGGCCAAAACCCCTTCCCCCGGGCCCCCAAAATCCCTAGGTTTGGCACTGGAATCAGCCTTGAATCTTTCAACTCATGAGGTCATTGGACAATCGGACAGCATAAAAAAAAATATAAAGATAACGTATGTAGGTCCAGGTGTAGTGACTAAGTGAGTGACCGACACTGAGCCTGATGACTGGACAGGAAGTTGACATACTATGACCTCATTACGCATCACCCTCCACCCTCACACCCTCCCCTCCCCCCCTTCCAGGTGAAACTCGGAGCAGTAGAACTATGACTTTACATGACAGTCACTCTGGCCAGATTTCAAAGCCCTGAGCGACCAAATTCAAAAAAAAAAAGGGGGAATTTGTCGAACCAAATCATTTTAAAATAACTTTTTCTATGAGTTAAAAAAAAAAAAACCATTGGTGACCTCATTGTCCCCAAGTTTCTGCCAACACCCCTCCCCCCTAATAATACTATTAACCCCCTCCCTGATAATATTAATTCCCCTCCCCTCCCCAAAAAACCATCATAGGTTAAAAAAAAAACTAAAACAAATTTCAACATAAGATGCAAAAAGTTTTTGAACTTTGGTATTTAACTATTTTTAGTGGCTGTTTGGGGTGGGGGGTCGGGGGTGATGCAGCACATCGGTTTGCATTGAGGGTCAAATATTCTGTGATGAAGTCCCGACAGGAATCTGAGAAAATACATTTGTTAATTAATAAATAATAGACATATTTTTTTTTTACCCACGCCTTACCTCCACTCTATAGTCAAACTTGTAAACTGCAAAACTAAATGCAGTGAAACATTGGTCCTTGTTAATTACTGTTTAAATATATATATATATATATACAGTCGATTCCGCTTAATTGGGACACATCGGGACCGGGGCTTTTTGTCCCAATTTAGCGGCTGTCCCAATTAAAAATACAAATTTACTATTGGCTTCTTGGTTTGGTTTCTTTGAGATTTGTCCCAAATAAGCGGCTGTCCCAACTAAGCGGTGTCCAATTAAGCGGAATCCACTGTATATATATATTGTGAATTAAACCAGCCGAAAGGGATGGGGGGGGGTGTGTGTGTGGACATATTTTATTGGCAAATTGTTATTAGTGTCTGAACTTTAAGTATATATATATATATATATATTGATTGATTGATTGATTGAATTGGTTGGGATTAAACATGAGCTTGATAAACATTTTTATCTCATCTATCTATCTATCTATCTATCTACCTATCTAAATCTATCTATCTATCTATCTACCTATCTAAATCTATCTATCTACCTACCTATCTAAATCTATCTATAGATTGATTTAAATGATTACGTCTAAACAGGAGATTGATATTCATTTTTAGCTGATCTGTGTACATGTCCATCTCTATCTACCTATCTAACTATATCCAGATCTTTACATATCTAGATCTATAGACAGACAGATAAATAAAAAGATAGATAGACAGAAGGATAGATAGGTAGATAGATAGATAGATAGATAGATATAGATAGACAGACAGACAGACAGACAGACAGACAGATAGATAGATAGATAGATAGATAGATAGATAGATAGATAGATAGATAGATAGATAGATAGATAGATAGAGAGAGAGAGAGATAGATAGATAGATAGATAGATAGATAGATAGATAGATAGATAGATAGATAGATAGATAGATAGATAGATAGATAGATAGATAGATAGATAGATAGATAGATAGATAGATATTATTTTGTTCCAGTGGGCGTGGCAAGAAGTACCGCTGTCAGCCAAATAAATCTCCCGACGACACCAATGACTGACTGGCGGTGGAAGTGGGCCGGTCCGGGGCGTGGCCATGTGCTGTGTTCAGGAAGTTGCTCGGACGATAAAGAAATCGTTGGGACTGACCAGAGCGTAGAACAAAAAAAATTTAATAAAGATGTAAAAACGAGAAAAATAGTGTGTCAGCCATCATCATCATACTCCCGGCACCCCCACCCCTCCTCTCCCCACACTCACCTCATCACGTCCCTCCACGCCCCCTCTCTCCCCCCCCCCTATCCTTTCAGACTCCGGTGAGCTATGAGTCACGCGGGGGGGACAGCAGACAGCTAACGGTCATATCACATTGTCCTCGGACATCATGCCTTTGTCCGAGCGACTGGGCAATTGTCGTAAAAAAAAAAAAAAACTGGAACAAAAAGAAACAGACATACACACACACACACACGCGTACACACACACAAACAAGCACGCACAAACACACATATACACATAGAAAAGAGGTCACTATAATTTGTGTAGGTGTGTCTCTGTCTGTGTGTGTGTGTGGTTTTTTTTTTGAGAGTATGTATGGATGTGTGTATGTGTGTTTGTGAGGGTGGGGTGGGCGGGAGCAGGGGGAGGGGTGGGGGGGCATCACCCGTTACTGGGAAAATTTTAAAAAAACAAAACAAACACCAACAGCCTTACGGTGCGACCCACCCACATTTTTTTCCAGCTCCACTTCCAGCTCCATAATAGACAGTCACAATAGACTTTTCTAATGTCCCTCTGTCCAACTAACAGTTTCCATAGTTACTTCAGCCGTACACAATTAAAAAGATGGTGGTTGGGGGGGAGGGGGGAGGGGGAGATAAGAAAGAAAAAAAAACCTTGTACCTTGGGGGGGGGGGGTATTTAGATACCCTTCCACCCCCACCTCCATTTCACCCTGTGGACTCCCAACAAGCAGATTGTTGTAAAGGAGGCGGGGGGGGGGAGAGGGTCGTAGTTTGGAGCAGTAGGGGAGGGCCGGTGGGGGTAGTACGTCCCTATCTACTTATAAAAAAACGCCCACCCCCCCAGAGACTCGATAGTTTGTTGTGAGCCCGACTTGTATGGTAAAGGTAACGGGTTCGAAACACCTATTGCCCTTGCCTTCCCCTCGGTCCACCATCAATATAGCTGCCTATGTCCGCAGTGCAGCATCCAGAGGCGTACCTAGGGTGGGGGAGGGGGGGTCCAAATTCGAAAGCCTCCCGCGGGCCCCAGCTTGAGGGGGCCCCAAAATTTTAGTTTACATTAAATATGAAGTACATTATCTCATGTCATGGTGTCGAATGTCAAAATGCAGGGGCCCCCAAAGAGGCCAAGCCCCCGGGCCCCTAAATTCCTAGGTTCGGCCCTGGTAGCCTCAACAACTATTCTTCGGGGCGGGGGTGAGGCTGGGGGGGAGGGTAGGGGGTGGCGTACGGAGCAGTCTTACTAAATACTAGAATAAAATATTCCATCGTCTCAGGCAGGGCACCGCCAGAGTAGTTAGTTGTTAGTAGATGGTCGGAGTGGGGGGAGGGGGGGGCAAATTTTAATGAACAATTTAAGTTCTGAGCAGCAGTCGCAGTGCCCAGCCTTCTTTATTCTCGCCGAGGGGCCTGTACAGCTTAGATGCGTCTCTCCTGACTTTCACAGAGCCGTTGGTCTAGTCAGGCAACCCTTCTAGGGCTCACACACTGTCAAAGCCCCTCCCCTCCACCACCCACCCCTTTCAACTTCAATGTATCTGACGTTAAGAGGGCTCAGAAAGAAATCATTGGGTTTCACTAATATCCTTTAAGTGTCTGACTAGGTCCCAACTATAGGCCTGAAAATGTCTACCTAGGGCCCATAAATATCCCTGCTTGGAGCCCCCCCCCCATGGACGGCCTTGCTAAAAAGAAACATTAGAGGGGAAGGCCCAAACCGTTTAGAGGATTCGTTATGCTATCAAGTTCTCTGTTAGAATGAAAGCCACCTTGGCAAGGAAAATGTCATCGAAACAGTTTTTGACATCAAAACGTGTGAATGATTTCGTAGCAAATGACATCTCGTGACGTATTTTTTGTTTTCTTTTTAGACCGACGTATGTACAATTTGGCATAAATGGTCACCGAAAGCTTGACATTTAGATCCAGGCGTCAATGATGTCATGGGGTGTCATGTGATACACAAGAGATGTGACATCATCATCAAGCGTGACATAGGCCCGTCATGTTAATTTTAAGGAGAGCGTAAGAAAGAGAGACAAGGAGAGATTGGGGGGGGGGGGTAATAGGAGAGAGAGAGGAGAGAGAAAGGGAGCGAAAAAAAGAGTGTATACAAATTATAGAGACAGGCAGACACAGCAACAAAATACATGCACACACGCGGGCACACTCACGGGCAAGCACTAAATGTTTCTATCGTCCGCCCAGGTGACCTGCTTCAGAGTGACATCACCACCTTAATGCCGTCCCCCCACCCCCCACCATCTCCCGAATTTCACGTCAGCGACGCCCCACCCTTCCTTCCACTCACTACCTCCCAGAGTAAGGTAGGACGTGGAAGACAGGAAGAAAAGTTTAAAAAAAAAAAACCCAACAACTGTCAGCTGACATCAGCCGTCTGCAGACGACTTCCACTCCCCCCCCCCCCCCCACCCTCTTACTCTCCATACCAAAAAAAAATCTCACACCCTAATAAACAAATGTCATCTCCCTTACCTTGGTTTATTTAAACTGGACTTAACAGACGATCTGGGTTTAATTGTAGATTTATAAAAAAAAAAAACAAAGGGACATCAATCATAATTTTAAAAAGAACAAAGAGTTATTCAAGGTTTGATTTTTTGTTGGATCATGTTCAGTGGACTTATGTCATTGTTACTTACAATAGGTCATGGCCATTTGGTGACAGGCAATATTTTTTGAAAGTATAATGCATCTGAGCAAAGCCGTCAGTTACTGCCCTAGGTGTGTGTGTGTGTGTGTGTGTGTGTGTGTGTGTGTGAGAGAGTGTGTAGTAGTTGTCCCTGAAATCTGTTAGATCCTATATATACCACTAATGGCGACGATTTTCGCTGTGCCCTTATTTCATTGCCGATAGTGCAATGGTCATGGAGGCACCACGGGAGACATAGTGGGGGACTATAGCCATGACCTGATATATTCATAGGTCCTCACTGAAGATCGAACCAGTCGTGAGCTTTACCACAAGACCATCCGTACAAACGTAATGCACTATGTAGAAACATTCAAAAGTACTTGCGCCTCAAGGCAGAGACATTTATGAGTAATTTAGGGCTCAAGACAGATACATTTATTACTACTTGGGGGCCCGAGAAAGAGACATGCATAAGTACTTGGGGCCCGAGAAAGAGACATGCATAAGTACTTGGGGACCCAAGAAAGAGTAACATGCATAAGTCCTTGGGGCCTGAAAGAGAGACACATATAAGTCCTTTGGGGCCTGAGAGACATGCATAAGTCCTTGGGGGCCTGAGAAAGAGACATGTATGTTCTGGGGGCCCTGAAAGAGACATGCATTTGTACTTGGGGGCCCGAGAAAGAGACATGCATAAGTACTTGGGGTGTCCCGAGAAAGAGACATGCATAAGTACTTGAGGGCCCGAGAAAGAGACATGCATAAGTACTTGGGGGCCCGAGAAAGAGACATTCATATGGCTGAAACATACATTTCGCAGCCCTGAGCAAAAGAAACAATTGGGGTCTTAACTGCGTCATATTTGATAGAAATTTATACTGGATGCGGCACTTTTGATCGTTGGGGGGGTCATTGGGAATGAGGGGGGGGGGAGGTAGGTTGGCTAGAACATTAAAATTCACTTCCTTGTCATGGGATTAAAGAAGTTTCTCGAATCTTGGGCCTTGGGCCCAGTGGGAGGGTTAGGGGGATCGTGGGTGTTATTACGATAATCGACACTCTAATACACACACACACACACACACACACAAACACACACACGCACACACGCTGATACCACGTGTCAGTGCATTGACCCGCCATCTTGACCTAAACGCATCACCATGACATAAGCTGTAATGGTTGCCTGCATGGTTGCCTGTAAACAAACAATCGACCGACCGAATCAACACACAGAAACACATCTTACCAATATATCGCGAGATGTTTCAATGAGAATGGCTTAGATTCAAACATTCCACAAGCTGAGAATTTGAATCGCTAAACTACAATGCCTTACTAGTAATTGTACGGAAAAAACAAATAACGGTTTTTTTGTTTAGTTTGCTGAAAATCAATTTCGGACATTATTTATTTACAGTTCTTCTCTTATATGACCTACATTCGCAGAGGCGGATTAAGGTCAATCAAGGACACCCCCCCCCCGGGATGCAGAAGAAATAAGTGCCCCGTTCACCTAATAAGAGAAAGAGAGAGGTTGGGGGGGGGGGTAAATAAACATAAGAGTATTTAAATGACGTTGGGGAAATGGGGGGAGGGGGCGTAGGGGTGAATTATTAGAGACCTGGGAGCAAGCACCGTGAGTCCGTCTCTAGATCCACCCCTTTGGGTGTGTTCATTGAATGACGAACTTCAAATGAAGGCATTTGGAAACGTTCCTAGATATCCTAATTATCAACTTTCCCATCTCGAGTCTTCTACTCAGAATATGGAGGGAGGGGGGTCGGGGCGAAGGGGTGTGGCGGCGCCTAAATATTTTGGTGAGGGGGAAGGGCCTGTAAAAAAAATACATGCAGGAGCATCAACATTTGGGAGTTTGGGGCCCTCAGCCAATGTGAAAACAGCCCTGTTGGTAGCTCACAACTTCAAAGTGACATATTGTCACACTTTAAAGTGCGGAGGGTTATCTCGGTTTAATAGTACATGTCACAGAGTGCAGTGTACAATAGTACATGTCACAGAGAACAGTGTACAATAGTACATGTCACAGAGTGCAGTGTAAAATAGTACATGTCACAGAGTACAGTATATAATAGTACATGTCACAGAGTGCAGTGTACAATAGTACATGTCACAGAGTGCAGTGTAAAATAGTACATGTCACAGAGTGCAGTGTAAAATAGTACATGTCACAGAGTGCAGTGTAAAATAGTACATGTCACAGAGTACAGTATATAATAGTACATGTCACAGAGTGCCGTATACAATAGTACATGTCACTGTGAGACAACATTCGCCACTCAAGTCATTGTTAATCGGGTCGCTATATTGAAATATGGGCTAAATGTCACAACTGAATGTCACAACTGAATGGAACAACTAGATGTCACAACTAGATGACACAAATAAATGCCATAACTGGATGTCACAAGTCACAACTAAATGTCACAACTAAATGACACAACTAAATGCCACAACTAGATGTAACAACTAAATTTCGCAACTAAATGTCACAACAAGATGCCACAACTAAATGTATCAACCAACACATCAAACAATACAGCGCTCCCCACGTGACTGGCGAAGGCGAGATTTGAACCCAACACCATCAGGCATACAAGAAGCAAACCACCAAATGAATATGTAAATAAATGGTTAAATAATGTTATTTACTCGCAGTGGTGCATTGGGAGGGGAACGCGGTGGAACGACGTTCCCTTACCTTTTTTTTTTTCAGAACCGGAACGCGTTCCTCCAGTACTTTGTCATGCCCCGACAACTTCCACTTAAATCTACTGTTAGCGCAGATTGCACCGCGTTCCCTTACTTCTTATTTTACCAATACATCACTGTTTACTCGGTGTCAGTCCAAGAACTAGAAAAAACCATACAACAAATAATAACAAAAGATTACAAAAAAAAATATATAGGTCAACATAGACATCAGTAAATCAAAATGTATGCTCACCCATTTATTCCTTACAACAAAAAAAATCAGACCAGATGTTGAAGTTGAACATTCTTTTCTTTTTTTTTTTGTTCCGTTTCTTACGATAAATTGCTCCTTTTTAAAAAAAAAAAAGATTTCAAAATATCAATACATTACCTCCCCTTAACACCCTAAGTAGCTTCTCTTTGTATCTTTAAAAAAAAAATAATCAATGCATTCCCTCCCCTTAACACATTCTTCGTTTGGAATGAAGTTTAATATTTCAAAGGGAATAAAATTAAAAAAAAAATAATGTGCATACAAACAAAGATGGTAATAGCGGTAAAAAAAATAAATTTGTCTGTCAAGGTCATGGTCAATTTTACTTCGTGGAAATAAAAATTAACATAAAAAAAAAAAGATATACGGTTTGGGAGAGGAGAAAGGTGGGGGGGGGTGGTGTGGGGGGGAGAGTCAGTTGCAGTGTTTAATGCCGGCGTAAGCGCTTGCCAGTGTCACGAAGTACATAGTGAGTAATTCAAAATGAATGCTGCACTCTATGATAGTGAATGGAGGGGAGGAGGGGATGGGAATGTATCAACATGTCACATCCTGTGTCGTATTTATAGCAGCTGTAGGTGGAATACGTGTATTTGTAGTAGCAGTAGGTGGAATACGCGTGTATTTTGTAGTAGCTGTAAGTGGAATGAGTGTATTTTGTAGTAGCTTTGGGTGGAATACGTGTATTTGTAGCAGCTGTATGTGGAAAAGTGTCCCGTTGAAAGTAGTTGGTCCATTTTCATCTTATGAATAAAAGTATTTATCAAGGATTGTTACCGTTAGGGCAGGGGGCTCTTTTTGAACGTATCGCCCTGGTCCAGACATGAGCAAATTGTGGCCCGCGGGCCAAAATCGCCCCCCCCCCGGTTGAATCCGGCCCGAGATTGAGTTTCAAATCCTTATCAATAAACTTAATACATTCAAATAACTTCACCCTTATTCTCTTGTCAGGCGGCCCGCCTATCAAATATAAGAACCCAATGTGGCCTGTTTTTCAAAAAGTTTGCCCACCCCTGAATTATACGCTAATGTGTCTGTCCTTAAGAACATCTCGAATTTAACTAATTGTATCAATCCATCTCGAACTGTGCCTCTTCCCTCTCTCTCTCTCTCTCTCTCTCTCTCTCTCTCTCTCTCTTATCTCTCTCTCTCTCTCTCTCTCTCTCTCTCTCTCTCTCTCTCTCTCTCTTCTCACTCACTTCATCAGAATGGGCGTTAACCGCTGGTGGAGCGCTGCAACGTCACGCCAAGGGGATATCACCTTTTCAAATTTTATTTCTGTAATTACTTCCCTTTCACGACAAGAATTCATTCCCGTTTTGCGCACTTCTGGGTCAGCACCAGTTTACAAGCGGGCATCGCTTTCATCCATTCATAGATTGAAATTGTTTAGTGAAAACTGAAATAGTCCATGGGGCTTTGCCAGCCATTAGAAGACCTCGGCCCGAGGGTCTAATCTGGCCAACCAGACTGTTTATTGCGGCCCGCAGCTCGTTTCATGGTGTGGCAGAGCACTAGCAATTTATCTACAGAAATGCAGAAATGACCTACATTTCATGCGTCACAATTTACGTATTACCCGTCAACTCTAACTAACCAAACCAATTAACCAAACCAACCAAACAAACCAACCAAACAAACCAACCCAACCAAACAAACCAAACCAAACACCATTAGGTAAAGATATGGGTGCTAATTTATACCACCTACCTAATATGCCACCTAACTAAATGTGCGGAAATGACCTACATTTCTTACGTCACAAATTACGTTTTACCCGTCAAACGCCACTAACTTAGGATTATTTGTTTAAACAATAATTAATTCTCTCAATGTTAAAATCAAAACGAAGCATAAAAAATGTCTTGAAAAAAATAAATAAATGCATGTACTTCATTTTACCATTTTGCAGCACAGAGTGAAGTTGGTGTGGCACGATACAGCACCCGCGCGCAAGTTCAATTCGGCCTCTTACTTTCTCTCTTACTTTCTTACTTACAAACTGTTCTTATTATATGAGCTGTTATGTGTTTTCTTTACTTGGTCTCCTGGCTAAGGTATATTTGGGGGAGGGGGGGGGCCTTGTCAAATGGAAAAAAAACCCGCCGTTAAATCCGACGCACGCAAATCTTTTGGTCGCTGATAATCGTTGAAATCTGGGGCTTCTCCGATGCCAGACCTGTTAAAGGATTTTTTTGGAAATGGGGCACATGGCAAGTGCTTTGATTGTGCCTCCTAATGGGGGGGGGGCTTAAATATTTGCGAAGTGACAAGCCTTCATCGGAAAATAGCACATGTCACTTCTAAAACTGGTAAGCACTTTTTGCATAGCAAGAGATGGTTGAGAAAAGTTGTTCTTTTAGATAACCATATATTAAACTTAAAATTGTTATAGTACAGAATAAAAGTCTCGACATGGGCCCCCTTAGTGCTGAGGGTCCCTTAATACCGAGGGGCCCCCTGCAGCCGCCTGGGTCGCCTATCCATAAGACACTATCTGGCAATGGGAACAATGAAGTTTTGTCAAACCCCTTTGTACAGACTTGGGACACATTTCTTTTTTTATTTTGCAGTGAACTTTAAGAATATCAACACAAGCCAAGGTTGCAGTGACCACTGATGCGCAAACCAGGTCGTAAGGCGATGACCCCCCAGTATCAACTACGAGACAGCAGACGTGACTGACGTCAGTTGGGGAATCAAACCATCAGCCGCCTACCTGTGTCTTAGGCGCGACCGACGGGAGTTGAGTCAAGAAGGTCTCAAATTTCAGATCGTTGTAGTCGTTTATTGAGCCATCGATAATTCATTTTGATTTCTAATCATTATCACCCCCGTGAGTCACATCCTCGTGGGTCACATCCTCGTGGGTCACATCCTCGTGAGTCACATCAACTGGAGTCACATCCCCGTGGGTCACATCCCCGTGAGTCACATCAACTGGAGTCACATCCCCGTGGGTCACATCCCCGTGAGTCACATCCCCGTGAGTCACATCAACTGAAGTCACATCAACTGAAGTCACATCCCCGTGAGTCACAGCCCCGTGGGTCACATCCCCGTGAGTCACATCCTCGTGGGTCACATCCCCGTAGGTCACATCACCGGGAATCACACAAACTGGAGTCACATCCCCGTGGGTCACATTACCGTGAGTCACATCAACTGGAGTCACATCCCCGTGGGTCACATCCCCGTAGGTCACATCACCGGGAGTCACATAAACTGGAGTCACATCCCCGTGGGTCACATCCCCGTGAGTCACATCACCGGGAGTCACATCAACTGGAGTCACATCCCCTTGGGTCACATCCCCGGGAGTCACATCAACTGGAGTCACATCCCCGTGGGTCACATCAACTGGAGTCACAACTAGCTCGCAATGTGTTTCTACGAATACTAGGATAAGCTTTTGTAGATAACAACTTCGCGGTCCGGATTAAATTATCCAAAGTTGTTGGCTATGCCCAAGTGGTTCTCAGACTTTTACACTGTGTGACTCACCTTCAAAAAAAAAATACTGCAGTAAAAGAAAGAGAATGAAAGAGTCAATAATTTATTAGATTTTCCAGTTTGACTTTGAGGATGAGCTAACTTTGAGTTTCGTAACAAAGAAATTGAGTTGTTATATATACATGTATTTAAGCTAGTATGTATGTGTGTGTGTGTGTGTGTGTGTCTGTTTGTGTTAGGCTAATGCTTGCAAAATGGTTGGCCTTCCACACTAGCCAATGTTGACATTTACTGGGTGCTACTGGCCAATGTTGACATTTACTGGGCGCTACTGGCCAATGTTGACATTTACTGGGTGCTACTGGCCAATGTTGACATTTACTGGGTGCTACTGGCCAATGTTGACATTTACTGGGTGCTACTGGCCAAGAGCTCGAAGTGACGATGTGAACAGTATCGTGTGCAAGAGGTTAAAATCCATTTCGAATTCTTTGAATGGTCGAAAAGCATTAAACCAAAATGAATTTATTTGCAGACAGATTGTTCACTTGTTTGCTTGGGATGGTTGTGTGATTAGTGTGGTGGGGACCAGAGGTGTGCGAATCTTGAAATTTAGCGTCCGCGTCCGTCCATGGATTTCTATCAATGATCCGCGTCTGCGTCCACGTCCGCAGAATCTTGCAACATTGGTTTGCAGTCAGTCCGCGCGACCGCATTGCTGAAATCTAGCTGTTTAAATGACTTGAAATTTTGTATGGTAACGCTAAAGAAGATCCGCGTCAGTCCGCGAGTCAGCAATTTAACCATACGAAGCGTCCGCTGCCAGTCCGCGGATTCGGAAAAGTCTGCGGATCTGCGTCCGCTTGCGGACGCGTCCGCTGTCCGCTCATCTCTGGTGGGGACACAATTTTCAACGGGAGGCTTTTACTATTTCACATCTATTTGAATTACTCAAAGTGTCCCAGCAATCTGAGAACCTTTGCCATGTGCAGTTACAAATGTAGATCACTAAAAGATATATATATATAACAAACAAAAGAAACCGTTGCATTAAACTAATAATCAGAAACGTTTATGAGTCTTATACAAAAATAGACAGTATGAACATCAAGGTGCTGTGACGTGCAAAAATATACAAATTGTATGATGATTATACGGTAACTTTACAGAAAAAGTAACTTTATAGAAGCAATAACAATAACTTTATAGCAACAATAGCTTCATAGAAACAGTAACTTTATAAAAACAATACCTTTATAGCAACAATAACGTTATAAAAACAATAACTTTATAAAAAAAAACTTTATAGCAACAATAACTTTAAAAAAATAACTTTATAGCAACAATAACTTATAAAAACAATAACTTTATAGCAACAATAACTTTATATCAATAATAACTTTATAGCAACAATAACTTTATAGCAACAATAACTTTTAAAAACAACAACTTTATAGCAACAGTAACTTATAAAAACAATAACTTTATAGCAACAATAACTTATAAAAACAATAACTTTATAGCAACAATAACTTATAAAAACAATAACTTTATAGCAACAATAACTTATAAAAGCAATAACTTTATAGCAACAATAACTTATAAAAGCAATAACTTTATAGCAACAATAACTTATAAAAACAATAACTTTATAGCAACAATAACTTTATAGCAACAATAACTTTATAGGCGTAGATAAAAAAAAGGAACAAAGATTGTCTATTTTATTTTTTATTTCATTAGTATCTTTGTGATTGGCTGAAGTTTTTCTTTACCTCTGACGCCATTGGCTGCCGCCTCATTATTTTATGGCATTAGACGTTCGCCACAGTGGGACACCGTCCCTCCCCCACCCCACACCACCCCACCCCCAATGCCTTCCCTCAACTGATCACTTTGTAATTCGGTCATTGACCCAGACGTTCGAGTCACTTTGACCCAATAGATGATGGGAGTTTGTCATCAGAGAAGTGACCAAAAGTCTTTATTCAAACGTGTTCAACATTCAAACAATAAAGAGCCGGGAAGAGGGTGAGAGAGAGAGAGAGGGGGGGGGGGGGACAATCGCATCGGAAATTCAACTCACCCAAGTGGTGTAATACAGTTCAGTGCAGGAATAGCTCTTGGTCTTATGAACAAGTTAACAACTAAGAGCAATACTTAACACTCATAGAAAAAAGCCATCTAGCCAGTGCGGAACCTACGGATCTGGGGGCCCGGAGGGGGGGCGGGGCTTGGCCTCTTTGGGGGTCCCCTGCATTTTGACATACGACATCATGACATGAGATAATGTACTTAATATTTAATGTAAAAAAAATGTGGGGGGCCCCCGTCAAGCTGGGGCCTGGGGGACTTTCGAATTTGGAACCCCCTCCGTAGTAACGCCTCTACATCTAGCCATTTTTTTTAAATTTTAATTTTTGTATTATACTAATTATACTAACTCCATTCACAGACACCCGCGTGGTATTTCAAAATGAACTATGAACTACTAACAAATGTTAAATTAAAATTAACGAAACAAAGTAAGAATTATTATTATTTGTATGTTTTATTAATGACTATTACCACTTAAGTACCACAGCCGACCATTATAGGTCAGCCGGTAGTCAACTTTTTTCGTGACTGTACCGGACCGTACCCCCCAAAGGATGAGAAAACATGCCCGCGGGTTACCCCCTCATACTAAAGTTCGCGAATAAAAAAATTCGCGTGTTTGTATTGTGGTGTGAGGTTACCTTTTCTAATGCGATACTTGGGTCACGTGGTTCGGTGATGAGTCACGCAGCAAGACTGGCGACCTTCTTCAAAACTCATTGGGTTGTTTTGAGCGAAAATTATGTGTCACTGCGTACCCAAGCCTAGCATTTCCCCTATCCCTTGGGGGGTGGGGTGGGGGGAGGGTACGCTTACAGATGGTTGAGAACCGCGGCTGTAGATGTCCATGTGACCTTAGATGGTGACCTTCGATGGTGACCTTAGAGCCCACCCCAAAGTTCGCTCTGTGGACAGAATGTAAGCTGTAACCTTGCAGGGCACCATTGTGCAGTTCACATATATTGACATCCACTGGTATTCTATCGATGACGTCAAAATCTTTCTTTATAACTCACAGCGCCCCCACATCAGCGGGTACGGGCTCTCACTTCGCACATTCTCTCCATTTCGATTTCCATGTCTTTTTATTAGGACAACTTTTCTACGGATAGCAATAAAAAAATTAACTTTCTGCTCAAAGAGTTCCATCAGCAACGGACTTTTCATTCATTTGAAAACCTTTTTTTTAAAATCATGTATAATTTTACTGTAGCCAAATAATTCAAAAGTCTGGATGATCGTGAGCTGGGAAGTGGAGAGTATAGTAGAGAGTATGGTAGAGAATGGTAGAGAGTGTGGTAGAGAGTACAGTGCATATTGACTTACTTTGGATACAGAAATATTACTTGGCCCGGGAAGGGAGATTGGGGGGAGGGGGGGAAGCATATGACAAATTTTTATTGGAGAATGTCAGTACGAGAGAGGAGAGAATCACAGCCACCCAAACAAACCCTGGCCAGGTCGATTTTGTTTGGGTTTCCCAAGTCTATATTTAGCTCGTGATGTACCGCTGCCGACGAAGCCACCAATCCCGATGCACTGCCTACTTTAGGCGAGCTGTCATTGATTACTATATCCTTGAAAATATGCATTGGGTCAGGGTTGGGGCTGGTGGTGGTGGGGGGGAGGATGGGGGTGTATAGGATGATATGTTGTTGTTGTTTTTTTTAATGTAGTGAATTCAAAAAAAAAAAATAAGTAGATAAAAAAAAAGATAATAGTAACGCAACATGGAAAGGTCAATTGCTGACAAACATCAGATGAGAGGGGCGGAGGGTAGGGGTGGGGGCAGGGGGCGGGCGAGAAGTCCGGGCAATCCCAAAATTGGGTCGAACTTGAACTGAAAGTATAGGGTGTACGTGGCGACGGCGATCTATGGTAAAATGACCAGTACTGACCTTAGGATGTGGCTACTAATGGCAAACACCCCAGGCCCCTAGTCTATTGAGGTGGGGGAGGGGGAATGGTAGAATGAAAGCATTTTGATACGATATTTACATCCTTAGGCCTGTCCACACTTGACACTCTCGGCCCCGACACTCCCCCCCCCCACGGACTGTCCAATGTCTGGCGAATTTTAATGGTGACATCATGAACAGAACAAGTAATATTGATACAGGTGCCTGTATATTAACGTCTGCCCTGTATATTAACGTCTGCCCCTGTATATTAACGTCTGCCCTGTATATTAACGTCTGCCCTATATATCAACGTGTGCCCAGTATATTAACGTGTGCCCAGTATATTAACGTGTGCCCAGTATATTAACGGGTGCCCAGTATATTAACGTGTGCCCAGCATATTAACGTCTGCCCAGTATATTAACGTGTGCCCAGTATATTAACGTCTGCCCAGTATATTAACGTCTGCCCAGTATATTAACGTGTGCCCAGTATATTAACGTGTGCCCAGTCTATTAACCAGGCAATGGCTTGTTTTTAAATATATCAACAGCACCAGTTATTACAATTATTATTATTTTAGCTTTTATTAAACGTCATTAATTTCTGCAGAGTTTGATAATATATTCAAGCCAGAGACATAGCGAGACATAGCAAGGCCCCTTAAAAGCCCAAAGATTTTACTCCTTTTAGAATAATTCTTTTTAGTGCCCCCATTCAGAAAACTATAGAATATTATATGTAAAATATACCATTTGGCGCCCCTGAACCTCGGCGCCCGGGGACATATGTACCCCCGCCCCCCTAGCTACGCCTCTGAATCAAGCCTACCCCTTCCCCGGGATCTTTATGTAAATCATGGGCAAAGTATTTAATGTGAAGATAAATATTTTGTAATATCTATTATTGTAAAATAAATAATCATATCGTATTCATTCGCGTATTTTTTTTTATGAAAAACTATTTTCTTATTTTTTTCAAAATCCAGTTGGAAATTCATTATTGCACAACGGTAAAATATCTTTAAATGAACTGAATGTGGCTCCCATAGCATGACTTTCTTGCACCAAATTCCTATAAGTAGATTATAACTAATCGCGAACATCTTCAAGTAAATACTGGAAAGAATGAAGTCACCTTGATCCATATACTCTCTCTCCCCTTCCTGCCTTCCACGTTCAAACCAACCAATAGTGCAAGGACAATCCGGAAAAAGGCACCGAGTAAAATCCTTTCCAGCAGAGAGAGAGAGAGAGAGAGAGAGAGAGAGAGAGAGAGAGAGAGAGAGAGAGAGAGAGAGACACTCACGCTGAACTAGGTCATGCTAAATAGGTCAAGCTTGTAGCCTGGAGTGACGTTAGATTCTATTTTTCTCTCGAGCGGAACGGCGCGCGATTGGTGGATTGAAATGTTTGTTGTTGTTTTCTCTTTTTTTTTTTTCTTCTACCATCCATCATTCCTGAACACCTGAGTGACGTAGTGTGGAGGGAGGAGGAATAATGGCCGCTGGAGTCGGGGAGGGTTAAGGTGGGGGGGGGGCGTTGGAGCAACAGTTGCAGGGTGAAGAAGTCAGCAACAGGCCGTAATGGGGGGGTGAGGGGAGGGAGGGAGGGGGGCTGAATACAGTAATTGAGAAGAAAGGTCGTAGTCCCGGAGGGGGGGGGGGGTGGTGGGAAGGCGCTCACTTGTCATTTATTTACGGTTGTTGTTTTTTTTTTTTTATTTTTGTTGTTGTTGTTGTTGCATGTATGGCGTTGGGTTGACTGGGGGGGGGGGGGGGAGGGTGCGATCCCCATTATTGCGCATTTATTTATGCGTCAGCCCGGGTGGAAGTCTGTGTGTGTTTATGTGTGGGGGGGGCGGGGGGTTGTATGCTCTTAACTCTGTGTTGATAAGCCAATGGCAATTGCAGTTTGTATGAACCAATGGGCTCACACACACACACACACACACACACACACATACACATACACACACACCTACACGTAATAAAGGAGAATTCCTTAGCCCATTAAGAAGTGCCAGCGAGGCAGACAAAATGTTCCACCTTTCTGTTTATTTTGCCGCGGCACAACGCCCTCCCCCCCCCCCATCCACAAAGCAAGGAATGTAAGGTACCCATTTAAAGCTTGGTGGATTTAACTTATTTACCGCCAGAATCTATAAATAAAAACAATCCCCTGGCCTCGCAATGAGGTTCGAACCTGCGGCCCTTACATCGACACTTCTGACGCTCTCTTCTGACACATTTGCTTTTTTTTTATGTCGGTGACAGTCTATTTTTAGACTCTTTCAATACAGCGACTGCAGTAATAGACATTCATATAGACATTCATATAGACATTCATATAGACATTCATATAGACATTCATATAGACATTCAAATAGACATTCATATAGACATTCATATAGACATTCATATAGACATTCATATAGACATTCATATAGACATTCATATAGACATTTATATAGACATTCATATAGACATTCATATAGACATTCATATAGACATTCATATAGACATTCATATAGACATTCATATAGACATTCATATAGACATTCAAATAGACGTTAAAATGAATTTGTTTTAATTGAATGAAAGATATCGCTGTTTGTATCCCAACACCCCCCCCCCAGTTAGTACTTGATTAAATGTCATGAATGGGGAAAACTGTTTGAGATCCCTCGTAAAGTCAACACAACCGGGTTAACGGTGAGGCTGTGGTGAAGTGAGCCACAAGTTTGCTCGCGGGGGGACAGGGGAAAGGGGAGGGGGTGGGGGGGGCAGAAGGATACGGTTGGAGACCAGTGGGGAATGGGGGACTTTGGGGGTGCGGTTTGATATTGATGAATTTCCCCCCCCCCTTTAGCTTATGCTTAATACCCCTCTTCTCTCCCTTCCCCCCCCCTCCACCCCTTCCCTGTTTATTCAATTGGTGGAACTGATTTGTGCAATCTTCGTCATTAACTTTTAGATGGGGTGGAGGGAGAGAGAGAGAGCGAGAGGGGAAATGGGGAGGGTGTGGGGGGGGGAAGACCGAGAGAGAGAGAGAGAGAGAGAGAGAGAGAGAGAGAGAGACCGCGTTAACTTCACATGAGGACAACTGTCCTATGACGTCATCCCGGACGGTGAGGAGGGTCAGTATCAGGGGAAACAACTTGCCGGATGGGATGAATTCAGTGGGTGATCCCAAAATAAAACTTCGTTATATCCCTTTTTTATTTTGGGTGGGGAGAGGGGATTTGGGCTTTCGACCTTTAAATCAACTTGTGTGTGTATATATATATATAATGGGCATAAACTGAGGAGGAACAATTGGATCCCAAAAAGAGACAGACAGATAGACAGATAGCAGACGGATGGTGGGAGTGGTGAAGTTCACGACTCTCGACCCGTTAAGGACCGATGGATATTTCAGGTGTTGGTTAAAGTCCTCGCTCAATCTTACCCGTGGTGCCTTCAAGGCCATTGCACTATCGGCCATGGCGGGGATGAAAGGCGGGCACCATAAAAAAAACAACTTCCCATTGGTTGTTTATAGGATCTGAGAGATTGCGTCTT
The DNA here is from genome assembly GCA_021962125.1 of Bulinus truncatus. NCBI lineage: Eukaryota > Metazoa > Mollusca > Gastropoda > Planorbidae > Bulinus > Bulinus truncatus. The sequence continues at coordinate 4,220,866 of JAGDYQ010000052.1, forward strand.
ATCCTGGCAGGGACTTCATGCACACCGACAGATGGACACACTGACAGATGGACACACCGACAGATGGACACACCGATAGAAGAACGGACACACCGACAGATGGACACACCGACAGATGGACACACCGATAGATGGACACACCGACAGATGGACACACCGATAGGAGAACGTTCTCCCACTGACAGATGGACACACCGACAGATGGACACACCGACAGATGGACACACCGACAGATGGACACACCGATAGGAGAACGTTCTCCCACTGACAGATGGACACACCGACAGATGGACACACCGACAGATGGCCACACCGACAGATGGACACATCGACAGATGGACACACCGACAGATGGACACACCGTTAGGAGAACGTTCTCCCACTGACAGATGATACACCACCATAGATGGACACACCGACAGATGTACTCACTGGCAGATGGATTGAAAGTGCAAAATAATTCATAATGTCAGCAAATTCTAGGCCTAGGCAGTTAAGGAGACTCCCATTTGACATAGAAAGACAGCTAAGAGCAAGGTTCAGATCCCCAGCAACAGCTGCTACCTCTGCGGTACATATTAAGCCACTCCCCCCCCCCCCCAACCAAAAGAGTCAACATAGGGGCGCTTACTACCTGAAGAGATTTTTTTTTGTGTAAAAAAAAAGGGACATACGTCAAAACTACCCAACGGAACATTTTTATTTTTTTAGAACCACTGTGACATTCCCATTACATCATTCATTACAGTGTGAGTGTGACAGTAGAAGGGGTGGTTAGGGGGGGGGGAATTGACCGATGACTTCTGTTAGTAGAGATTATTGATTTAGATTTAGACAAGGAAGTGTCTAACAGACGGTCCTCGCAATGTCAGCACTGAGCGCGTCCTAACATTGACTCATTCAAAATTAAAACGAACAACGAGGTAGGCATTTTTAACAAATTTCAAGAACCACTGGGGGGGGGGGGGGGGCGGGGCTCAATTTCAAATTTTTTTCAATCATTTCTTCTAGTTGTTTGTTTGTTTGTTTGTTTGTTTGTTTGTTTGTTTGTTTGTTTGTTTGTTTGTTTGTATGTATGTATGTATGTATGTTTGTTTGTTTGTTTGTTTGTTTGTTTGTATGTTTGCTTGTTTTCAAATTGCAGCCTAACAGAAGAAGAAGAAGAAGAAAACACACAAGATTTTGACTCAAAAGATAACATCTTTAATTACAGTTGAGGAAAAAAAAAATAACACTTTTTTTTTATTATTATTACAAACGAAAAGAAGGAGTGAGTGGATTGCCTTCACATTTCGCGTGGGAAAAGATTGTTTCGACAAGGAAAGTCGGTTTTTTGTTTTTTTTATTATTTGCTGTTATTTATTTTACTTTTTAAACTTTTCTATTTTTATTTTATCTCCTTTTGTTTATTTTATTAAAGTACAACACATCTGCCAACGAAATACTTCGGGCGAATCAGAAGAAACAATACAAAAGATGGTATAGTTGATATAGTTACTTTTATATAGGTCTTGGCGGTGTTCAAAGTCACTCACAGAGAGGATGGGAGCAGTGGTGTACCAGAAGTGGTGGAGGAGGAGGGGGGGCGAAAATGGGGATGATGCAGCCCTTGTACACTTTAAGACCAAAAAAAAATACATAATAATAAGGCAGTGGTGGCTGAATGCTTGGGAGATTCACCCCCCCCCCCTGAAATTTATTTCGATGGGGGTGGCAGGGGTGGTAGTGGCCTACCAAAGTAAAAAAAAAATAATAATAACAATAATAATTATATCGTGTTGGCTTCCCTTGAAGTATCGAGTCTTCCACTGAAGTATCGAGTCTTCCCTTGAAGTATCGAGTCTTCCCCTGAAGTATCGAGTCTTCCCTTGAAGTATCGAGTCTTCCCTTGAAGTATCGAGTCTTCCCTTGAAGTATCGAGTCTTCCCTTGAAGTATCGATTCTTCCCTGAAGTATCGAGTCTTCCCTTGAAGTATCGAGTATTTCCTTGAAGTATCGAGTCTTCCCCTGAAGTATCAAGTCTTCCACTGAAGTATCGAGTCTTCCCTTGAAGTATCGTGGCTTCCCTTGAAGTAGATTTGCCCAGGGGGGGGGGGCCTCGCGATGCTTAGAACCGGCTCTGTGTGGGCGAGTTCATCTTCCCTCCCGAATGTTTTTCTTCTAAGAATCTAAGATTACACGTTGATATATTCTATACAGGACCGGATTAACCATTAAGCCAATTAGGCCTACGCCTACGAAAATCGGCCCAAAATTTTTTATTTGATCAGTGTGTCTCACATTTGTGAAATGTTTTGACATTTTGTCCTCAATATGGGCCTACAATAGACTTATTCCGGCCCTGATACTTTTCTGGTCTTGGCATTAATCTAATATTATAGTCTTTGATTTCCAATCGTCAGTCAATGGTAGTGGGGGGGGGGGTCACGCGTTAGGCTTACAGGGAACCCATTGAGCTGTGTCAGAAGTCACAGGGGTGAAGTACCGATTGAACCAATCCCTATCAAGACCTCCTTACGATGGGCACAAGAAGATGTCATCTGAGATTTGGTACAGCGAGGTGTCATCTGGCGCTTGGCACAGCAATATGACATCTGGTATTTGACACAGCAGACTGTCATCTGACATTTGGCACAGCAATATGTCATCTGACATTTGGCACAACAAGATGGCATCTGGCGATTGGCACGACAAGATGTCATTTGGCACTTGCACAACTGACAATACGTTACGTTTCAATCGATACATTTATTTATTTTATTCCTACATTTTTTTCCTCATACTCCCAGAAGAAACTTTGTGTGTGTGTGTGTGTGTGTGTGTGTATGAGTGTGTGTGTGTGTTGTGGAAGACCTGCTGTGCACCGGAACAGCTGATGATTCTATAAATAGCTATCAGCTGACGGATCCAGGGCACGAAGCTCAGCCAATCAATAGCCAGCAATGGACATTGTCGGTCAGGTGACTGGCATTGTTTACAAACAAATAACCAACGTCTTGGTGTATTTCACAAATCTCCACTCCCCCCCTCCCCTCTCTTCCGTTTCTCATTTCAGGGAGGAAACTTTACAGTGGTTTTATTTCCTTGTAGGCTTAGGGTGAAGTCTTGGGGTGTATCAAACGATTTTCATGTATCAACTAATTTTATTTATCAACTGACTTCATTTATCAAATGATTTCATGTATCAACTGGTTTCATGTATCAACTGATTTCATGTATCAACTGGTTTCATGTATCAATTGGTTTCATGTATCAACTGGTTTATGTATCAACTGGTTTCATGTATCAACTGGTTTCATGTATCAACTGATTTTATTTATCAAGCGAGAATGTCACATGGCATTCGCTACATACATACATACATACATACATACATACATACATACATACATACATACATACATACATACATACATACATACATACATACATACGTACATACATACATACATACATACATACATACATACATACGTACATACATACATACATACGTACATGAGATGCCATCATTATTCAAATGACGTTAGGTTGTCTGGCTAGTCTGTGTGATCTAAACCGCTGTCTCCAATCTGTCATGGGAACATGATCTGTCTCCTATGTGAGAATGAATGTTGGCAATAGTTGCCACAGACATCTTTAAAAAAAAGTACGGATCTGGCGAGGAGAGATAGAATAACCGAAAGAGAGACAGAGCGTGACAATAAAGACAAATTGAGTGGACAGTGATCAGAATGAAATAAATAATGCGACTAAAGGCCAGGGAAGTAGCGAGAGGAGGGGGATAGGTGGTTGGGGGGGGGGTGAAATAAAAAGGAGCTCATGTTGACTTATCAATCAGTCTCTGTGATACAAACAAAGGGGGTGGGGTTAGGGGGGTGGGTGAGGGTCAGTCTCGACGGTGACTTTAAAAGGAGTGAGGGTTTGTGGTGAGGGTGGGTGGGGGGTTGGGGTGGGGGAGTGTAGGGGGCTGACAGAAGGGACGAGTGATAGTTAGCTTAAACATCATCATACCCCTCGCCATCGTCATCAGCCCATGCCACGCCCACCTTTAACGCTACAGCAGTCCAGACATCGAGTTTTACCATGTGATTACTTCCCCCCCCCCCCCCCCACAGTCTCAAGTCACGGCCCGTGGCTGTGGTGGAGCGGGTGCAGAACGTTGTGGATGAAGTAAGCAGCGAAGAGACTTTTATTAGAGCATCGATGGTTCTCAGAACAATCACGCGCGCGCGCAAATACACACACATACACATACACACACAGGTCATCTCACAGTTTATGATTCCACAATTTTTTCCGAAGAAAGGTGTATCATGGAAGTCAAAAAAATCAGTCTCTGTTTTTATGTTTTCTGTCTATTTGAAGAAAGAATTCCTACACCAGACCATCATCTTCTTACAGAATTCGTACACCAACATGTCTGTCTGTACCATCATCCTCTTAACGAAATGTGTACACCAACATGTCTGCCTGTACCATCATCCTCTTAACGAAATGTGTATACCAACATGTCTGTCTGTACCATCATCCTCTTAACGAAATGTGTACACCAACATGTCTGTCTGTACCATCATCCTCTTAACGAATTCGTACAACAACATGTCTGTCTGTACCATCATCTTCTTAACGAAATGTGTACACCAACATGTCTGTCTGTACCATCATCCTCTTAACGAAATGTGTATACCAACATGTCTGTCTGTACCATCATCCTCTTAACGAAATGTGTACACTAACATGTCTGTCTGTGCCATCGTCCTCTTAACGAAATGTGTACACCAACATGTCTGTCTGTGCCATCATCCTCTTAACGAAATGTGTACACCAACATGTCTGTCTGTGCCATCATCCTCTTAACGAAATGTGTACACCAACATGTCTGTCTGTACCATCGTACTCTAATGAAATGATTGTTATAAAAAAAAAAGTACCGGACCCTTCATTAAGCTGTATATTTCTTTCGGGGTGGGAGGGGGGCCTATGATATACATTTGGGGCCCCTTGGTAAAGCTACATTTGGGGGCTCTAGTAAATGTAAGCGAAGGGCCCTTGGCAAAGAATGTTGCTAAGGCTACCGCTGGCCTATAACGGGCCCCTAATAATCTTTTCAAATGACAATCCCAATTTTTAAACAATTTTAGCCCGGGCCCCTTGGCAAGTGCTCAAACAGCTTCTCTTCCGACTGCATAATAAAATCTCCCATAGGGACAACCTTTACAGTAAGGGCCCAAATAGGCTGACATGTTCGCCCCGCCTGGTCTATGAAATTTTGACTTTTTTATTACCCCCAAGCAAATAATTATTTCTGTGTAATTAAAAAAATGAAACTTTGGCTCACACCTAACTTTGAGATCTTACTTTGGTGCACATATTATATCTATGAGATCTTACTTTGGTGCACATATCATAACTATGAGATCTTACTTTGGTGCACACATTATAACTATGAGATATTACTTTGGCTCACACCTATGAGATCTTACTTTGGTGCACATATCATAACTATGAGATCTTATTTTTATGCACATATCATAACTATGAGATCTTACTTTGGTGCACATATCATAACTATGAGATCTTACTTTGGTGCACATATCATAACTATGAGATCTTACTTTGGTGCACATATCATAACTATGAGATCTTACTCTGATGAACATAAACTAGCTATGATGTCTTACTCTGGTGCACATATCATAACTAGGAGATTTTACTCTCATGCACATAAACTAGCTGTGATATATTACTCTGGTGCGCATAACCTAACTTTGAGATCTTACTCTGGTGCACATAAACTAGCTATGATATCTCACCCGGTGCGCATAACCCAACTAAACTGAATATTAATAAAGCGCGTAACGGGGACTAAGAAAGAACTGCGAATGCCCTAGTCTGCTCGTCAGTCTGGTTGATCGATCATTTAATGTCAATATCGATTTGATTGGGGGGTCTGAAACTGTGGAATTGTGCATGGAGGGAACAATATGCGGGGGGCGAAATGGGGGGGGGGTGGCGGGTCTTACTGGAAACAAAACAACGTCTTAGGTGATTAATGATGGTACTTTTACAAGGGGGGGGGCGTAACTCAGCGGCTGACCCAGATCTTGGAGACGACGTCCTTGACGGGACTACCATCACTAAACCCACAATTATACCATCACCACCCCAGTATCGCTTCGAGCTAACCACCACACCTGAGTGTGTGTGTGTGGGGTGGGGGGTTGTGGGGGTGGGGGGGAGGGGATAATATAGCTGCTATAGCATAATAATTGTTTGGCGGTTGCTCCCCTAAGTCGATTATTTCCACAGCCATGTTTTCACCTGTAGTCGATTACGACATTTTCATTCTTCATACCCCCCCACACAACCACACCGCTTCGAAGTGATAAAAGTGAGGAGTGGGGGAGTCTGTTTGGAATTAGTGACGAATCATGTTTAATTCAACACCCCCACACCAAACCCTCCCCCCCCCCCGGGGCCCATGCACTACATCTGTAAAATGGGGAAGTTACTCCCGACACTAGGAAGAAGTTCAATACTCCTTATTCCCCTTGCCTTACGCACACACGTATACCATGTGACATAAGATCTATTAATAGATACAATACCCACCTCCCCAACCCCACCACCTCTGTCTCCATCCCTTTCCAGCCCAACGACGCCGCGTGACCAATATTTATTGGGAAACAATCCATTTTTATGTATTTTTTATTTTTTTTTAATGGTCTACTTTTTAATTATTTAGGACGAAGATAATCATAGAAGTACAAACCCAAAAACGCGTGTAAACTGAATTACATTTCTGATGAACAGGTTGCACGAGTGTTGCTGTCTGCCGTCCCCTACCCCCCGCCGGGGGCTCCAAACCCCCTTCTTTCCCCCCCCCCCCACAAAACATGGACAGGTTCCCTCTGAGCCAAAGGGTAGGCAAAACTTTTGGAGTCGCGGGCCACAGCACTGGGTTGGTACGTTTAGCCAGGCGGCCCTGACAAATGAATAGATGGATGGAGTGTGGGACATGAACTTGTATAAATTGGATGTAAACGTCATAACATAGGCTAGTGAAATGAGTGGGCACGCCGTTGGCCGGATTAAACAGTCGGGATTTGGCCACCGGGGTCATTATTTTCCCCGTGGCTACTAAAAGCAGTGGCGTCACTATGGGTTGGTGTCACCCGGTGCGGGAAAGACTTCCACCGTGAGGAATGGTACGTATTTCAAATTTTCTCGCACTAGACGTGTTTCAGAAAGATGTATATTACTTTCATTAAACTGAGTTTGTAAACTACGTCTCCAATTTCATGAAACCACGTGACTACACGCGTCCTTTTTTTTTTTTAGAACGTTTGCAAAAACAGCTTTGAACTGTATTCATTTACCTAAGCTCCAGACGGTCTGCATGGTGACACCCTGTGCTACTGCTCTTTATGATGACACCCTGTGCTACTGCTCTATATGGTGACACCCTGTGCTACTGCTCTGCATGGTGGCACCCTGTGCTACTGCTCTATATGGTGTCACCCAGTGTACTGCTCTGCATGGTGACACCCTGTGCTACTGCTCTATATGGTGACACCCTGTGCTACTGCTCTGCATGGTGGCACCCTAGGCTACTGCTCTGCATGGTGGCACCCTAGGCTACTGCTCATGTTTCTAACTACGATCGCTTATAAAACCAAACTAACTATATCGAGTTTTTTTTTTTCTGCAATGAAATTTAGAACTGTTCATTTTGGTGTCTCTCCCCTAAAAAGGGCGTCACCCGGTGCGGCCCGCATTCCCCCTAGTGACGCCACTGACTAAAAGCTATGTATACCGTGTTGCTCAGAGTCAATATCGTTTGCCGTCCACAGCCTTCGGAAAATGAGCGGGTTCGTTTGTCAAGGGAGGCCACTATGATGTCATTGAGAGCCGTGATTGTGTACACTGGCTGGGGGCTGATCCATCCGAGTCGGCACCCACGTGACCGCTAACAAAGGGCGTCATTTTCAATACTATAGTGCCTATATTTTTTTAGGGACTGTGTAAGGGGTAGATCTGTAAGGGGGCCACTAACTTAACATAACGCCACTTCCAGATGAGCCACACCTACCATAGTGAATGTTTTTTTATGACTCAATAGGAACAGCGCTAGACTGGACAAATAGCAGCGCTACATTGGACAAAGAGCCGCGCTAGACTGGACAAAGAGCCGCGCTAGACTCAATGAAGAGCAGCACTAGAGACAACGAAAAGAAGCAATTAGCAACTGATAAGTTTGGTACAAAGGAAAACGTCGCCAATTGTTTATTTATCCATAAAGCACTTAATTATGTATTGATTCATTAAAAAGGATTCGTTAGCGTTTTAAGTAAGTTGAAATTGATTCCATATATATATATATATAAATATATATATATATATATATATATATATATATATATATATATATATATATGTGTGTGTGTGTGTGTGTGTGTGTGTGTGTGTGCAGAGCCGTTTTAAGGTCATCGTAGGCCCTAGGAACTTTCAAAGTCGTAGGCCCTCCCCATCTTCATTTTTAATATTTTTCAAGAATGCACCCGCACTTCCTTGCTGTTTGAAATCTAAATAAACTTTTGAGGACGTCATATGTGACTTTGCTAAGACAAAGAGCCGAAAAGTTGACATACTGTAATTTACAGATCTGCAGCTTGACTTGCTCATCTCACACGGTGATATATAGTTACTTTAATACAAACATTATTACATTTTATTGACATTCTGAGCTTGTTTTCATCGTATGTTCAGGCTTTCGTAGGCCCTTGAAAACTCCGTAGGCCCTAGGCACAGTGCCTACTGTGCCTAGTTGATAAAGCGGCCCTGTGCGTGTGTGTGTGTGTGTAGGACAGATGTGGAATAGGTTTATTTATTTATTTATTTTGTCTATATTAATATATATTAATCATTCTTCCCGTGTAGACTCTATCTAATTATAGCACCATCTTCATCGGTGGTTCTCGAAGCTTGGCTTGCTACCCCCTGGTTGGGTATCGATTGATTTGACGGGGGGGGGGGGGTTCGCCAAATTTGTTAACAACGACCTAATCGAGAATGTTTTTAAAAATCTTGACCGTTGGTTTATCGAAATCCCAACTCATCGTTGCTGACGCATCTCTAAATTTTGAGAAACACTGACCAACAAAAAATGGGTCATAATTGGTGATGCATGGCTTATTAATTATTTTACTATTGTAATATATCATCACATTAGAAGTGGAGAGTGTCTGACACAGCTCCCATTGGACGGTCGCCCAGTTGGCTAATGCATCATGAACGATTCTGTTAACAGAGACCTCTCTATATCTTTTCTTTTGTGTGTGTGTGTGTGTGTGTGTCTTTGAACAAAGTTTTATAATTAATGATGTCATCTTTTGATTTCTTGTTGATATGCCGGCGGTCTGGTTGGTGACTTCGATCGGAAGGTGGTCGTCATGAGGAGGGAGGGAGGGAGATGGTGGGTGGGGTGGGTGGGGTGAGTGTGGACTGTTGGTGTAACAGCCTAAAAAAATAAAAACATTGCAGTCTTGGCCAAGGTGTTGGGGGGGAGGGGGGTGAAGATAAAAAGATGCATACAACCAAAGTTGATCCTTAAAGTCAGGGCCGATATCTTAACAGAATTATGGGCCCCGTGGGGGGGGGGAGGGGGTATTCTTTTGTGACCACGAAAAGAAAGAATTTAGAAAATCTCGACAGAAAAACATAAACAAAAAAAAAAGAAAAGAAAGAGATGAAAGAAAGACAGAAATGAAAGAAAGACAGAGATGAAAGAAAGACAGAAATGAAAGAAAGACAGAAATGAAAGAAAGACAGAGACTACCATATTTCATTTGCAGTAATTTAAACAAAAATTATTTTAAATATTATGGAATTATTCCCACCTAATGACTGGTAATATTCAATCAAATGATTTTTTTATATAAGAAGTAATTTTAAAGAAACACAAAGACATTTCAAAAGTTGTGTTGTCTTTTAGTTTGTGTGTGTTGTGTGTGTGTGTGTGTTAGCTAAGAGGGCGGACTTGAATCTGGAAGATGAACTTTGACCTCTAATCGGGTTTTTTTTTTGTTGTTGTGTTCGTCTCCTTTTGATTGGCTGAGTTTCTTGCTACCACACTCCTCCTTAGCTCACTCCTGTCGCGTGCCAGAAGTAACAAGTAAACGTCAACAGGCTGTGGATGGATGGGGTGGGGCTGGGAGGGGGAAGAGGGGGGTGTGGGAGTGATGTGGCCGTAGGGTTCACATAGTGCAATGTCTGGTAACGAAGGAGGTCTAGATCAGAGATGAGCGGACAGCGGACGCGTCCGCTTGCGGACGCAGATCCGCAGACTTTCCCGAATCCGCGGACTGACAGCGGACGCTTCGTATGGTTAAGTTGCGGACTCGCGGACTGACGCGGATCTTCTTTAGCGTTACCATAAAAAATTTCAAGTCATTTAAACAGCTAAATTTCAGCAATGCGGACGCGCGGACTGACTGTGGACCAATGTTGTAAGCTTCTGCGGACGCGGACGCGGATCATTGATAGAAATCCGCGGACGGACGCGGACGCTAAATTTCAAGATCCGCACACCTCTGGTCTAGATTTGCCTTTGAACCGTTCCCCCCCCCCCACCCCTGCTCTTAACAGTGGCCGCCAAGCTAATTATTTACTATTTGGTTTGTGGGCCGTTCTCTAGTACGGTGGTTCTCAAAGCCGACTTCGCGATCCCACTGGTGGTCCTTATTTGAAACGGGTCGCCGCAGATCGTAATAATAAAGAAATAATAAACAGAGTATGTGCCATTAAATGTGACAAACCCTTTCAGTCTTCATTCGTTTTTTTTAATTTTACTGGCGAGTCGCGAAAATCGAATGGGTTATACTTAGTGAGTAGCGAATTGAAAAATTGAGTTTGAGAACTACTGCTGTTATATGTGGCCCTTTAGGAGACTGTGTCGGCCATATCAGGGAACGGGGTAATTTAGGGGCTACAACAGTGGCGTATCTAAGCGGAGGGGGGGGCGGTTGGTAGAGGGCTACGCCAGTGCCTGCTGATATAGGAGGCATTGGCTACGCCCAGGGTGGCACTTTGTCACCAGCAAGGAGCGGAACTTTCTCATCATTTTACTACATTATGGCACGGGAATGGAGGCGGGATATTCAGGGCTCCACTACATGTCACTGGATGTAGTTTCGCCTCTGACCCAAGCAGTCGAGACTGGTAACTGATTGTGTTTAATGTCATTGTAGCTTGTTTAGACAAGCTCATGAGCCAAGAAAAACCACCACAAAATTTCAAGAGGCCACCGGAAAAATGTCAAGAGACCGCCACCAAATGTCAACAGACCGCCACCAAATGTCGAGAGACCGCCACCAAAAGTCAAGGGACCGCCACAAAATGTCAAGAGACCGCCACCAAATGTCAAGAGACCACCAGCAAATGTCGAGAGACCACCTGCTAATGTCAAGAGACCGCCACCAAATGTTAAGAGACCGCCACCAAATGTCAAGAGACCGCCACCGAATGTCAAGAGACCGCCACCGAATGTCAAGAGACCGCCACCAAATGTCAAGAGACCGCCAGCAAATGTCGAGAGACCGCCATCAAATGTCGAGAGACCACCTACTAATGTCAAGAGGCCGCCACCAAATGTCAAGAAACCGCCACCAAATGTCAAGAGACCACCACCAAATGTCAAGAGACCACCA
>JAGDYQ010000052.1:4233076-4259883 GCA_021962125.1 Bulinus truncatus
CAGTGTCCTCTGACATAGCTCAATGGGTGCCCTGCAAGCCTAACGCGTGACCCCCCCTCCCCCCCCCACCATTGACTGACGATTGGAAATCAAAGACTGATCTATTAGATTTATGCCAAGGCCAGTATAGTATCCGGGCCGGAATAAGTCTATTGTAGGCCCCAAGGCTTGTTACCGAAACCGGTCCTCCATATTGAGGACAAAATGTCAAAACATTTCACAAATGTGAGACACACTGATCAAATACAAATTTATGGGCCGATTTTCGTTCAGGCGCATAAGGCGTTGGCCTAATTGGCCTAATGGCTAGTCCAGCCCTGTATAGAATATATCAATGTGTAATCTTAGATTCTTAGCAGGAAAACGTTCGTGAGGGAAGATGGACTCGCCCACACAGAGCCGGTTCTAGGCTTCGCAAGGCCCCTGGGCAAATCTGTGTGACCCGGGGGGTGGGGGGTCCATGACAACCACTGCAAAGAATAAAATATAAACGGTCCAACTAAGATGGCGCCCCTCTGCATTATAACCAGGTCCGTGTCAGGCCCTTGCGTGTGGACTCCCCTGCACCTACTCAGTGGCGTCAGTTGATTGTTGGGTTACCGGAAAAGGTGGGTGGCGTTCACCGATTAGTCACACACACACACCTACGAGCCTTTTGTGCCCCGGCACATATTGAGTGCACTGGGCGTAGCTGTTGCTCAGGGAGGACTCGATACTTCAAGGAAAGCCTCGATACTTCAAGGAAAAACTCGATTCTTCAAGGGAAAACTCGATACTTCAAGGGAAGCCTCGATACTTCAAGGGAAGACAAGATACTTCAAGGGAAGACTCGATACTTCAAGGGAAAACTCGATACTTCAAGGAAAGCCTCGATACTTCAAGGGAAGCTTCGATACTTCAAGGGAAGGCTCGATTTTTCAAGTGAAGCCTCGATACTTCAAGGGAAGCCTCGATACTTCAAGGGAAGACTCGATACTTCAAGGGGAGCCTCGATACTTCAAGGGAAAACTCGATACTTCAAGGAAAGCCTCGATACTTCAAGGGAAGCCTTGATACTTCAAGGGAAGCCAACACGATATAATTATTATTCTTATTATTTTTTTTTATTATTTTGGTAGGCCACCACCACCTCTCCCACCCCCATCTCCTGCTCCCATCCTCTGTGAGTGACTTTGAACACCATCAAGACCTATATATATATATATAAGTAACTATATCAACTATACCATCTTTGTATTGTTTCTTCTTATTTGCCCAAAGTATTTCGTTGGCAGATGTTTTGTACTTTAACAAATAAACAAAGGGAGATAAAATAAATAGAAAAGTTTAAAAAGTAAAATAAATAACAGCAAAAAAAAAAATACCGACTTTCCTTGTCGGAACAATCTTTTCCCACGCGAAATGTGAAGACAATGCACTCACTCCTTCTTTTCGTTTATAATAATAAAAAAAAAGTGTTTTTTTTTCCTCAGCTGTAATTAAAGATGTTATCTTTTGAGTCAAAATCTTGTGTGTTTTCTTCTTCTTCTTCTTCTTCTGTTAGGCTGCAATGTGAAAACAAGCAAACAAACAAACAAACATACAAACTACTAGAAGAAATGATTGAAAAAAATTTGAAATTGAGCCCCCCCCCCCCAGTGGTTCTTGAAATTTGTTAAAAATGGCTACCTCGTTGTTCGTTTTAATTTTGAATGAGTCAATGTTAGGACGCATTCGGTGTTGACGTTGCGAGGACCGTCTGTTAGATACTTCCTTGTCTAGATCTAAATCAATAATCTCTACTAACAGAAGTCATCGGTCAATTCCCACTCCCCCCCCCCCAACCACCCCTTCTACTGTCACACTCACACGGTCATGAATGACGCAATGGGAATGTCACAGCGGTTCTAAAAAAATAAAAAATGTTCCGTTGGGTAGTTTTGACGTACGTCCCTTTTTTTTACAAAAAAAAAAAAAATCTCTTCAGGTAGTAAGCGCCCCTATGTTGACTCTTTTGATTTGGGGGGGGGGGGAGGAGTGGCTTAATATGTACCGCGTTATTTACAGGGAAGTGGCAGAGGTAGCAGGTGTTGCTGAGGATCGAACCTTTGCTCTTCGCTGTGCTATGTCAAATGGGAGTCACCTCAACCGCCTAGTCCTAGAATTTGCTGACATTATGAATTATTTTACTTTTAATCCATCTGCCAGGTTGTCCATCTGCCGGTGTGTCCATCTGCCGGTGTGTCCATCTGCCGGTGTGTCCATCTATCGGTGTGTCCATCTGTCGGTGTGTCCATCTGTCGGTGTGTCCGTTCTCCTATCGGTGTGTCCATCTATCGGTGTATCCATCTGTCGGTGTGTCCATCTGTCGGTGTGTCCATCTGTCAGTGGGAGAACGTTCTCCTATCGGTGTGTCCATCTGTCGGTGTGTCCATCTGTCGGTGTGTCCATCTGTCGGTGTGTCCATTTGTCGGTGTGCGTGAAGTCCCTGCCGCGATAAGACGCAATCTCTCAGATCCTCTATACAACCAATGGGAAGGTTTTTTTTTTTATGGTGCCCGTCTTTCATCCCCGCCATGGCCGATAGTGCAATGGCCTTGGAGGCACCAGGGGTAAGACTGGGCGAGAACTTTAACCAACACCTGAAATATCCATCAGTCCTTAACGGGTCGAGAGTCGTGAACTTCGCCACTCCCACCATCCGTCTGCTATCTGTCTATCTGTCTCTTTCTGTCTCTTTTTGGGATCCAATTGTTCCTCCTCAGTTTATGCCCATCATATATATATATATACAAGTTGATTTAAAGGTCGAAAGCCCAAATCCCCCCAGGGATATAACGAAGTTTTATTTTGAGATCACCCACTGAATTCATCCCATCCGGCAAGTTGTTTCCCCTGATACTGACCCTCCTCACCGTCCGGGATGACGTCATAGGACAGTTGTCCTCACGGGAAGTTAACGCGGTCACTCTCTCTCTCTCTCTCTCTCGATCTTTCCCCCCCCCTCACACCCTCCCCTTTCCCCTCTCGCTCTCTCTCTCCCTCCACCCCATTTAAAAGTTAATGACGAAGATTGCACAAATCAGTTCCACCAATTGAATAACAGGGAAGGGGGGGAGGGGGAAGGGAGAGAAGAGGGGTATTAAGCATAAGCTAAGGGGAGGGGGGCGGAATTCATCAATATCAAACCCCACCCCCATTCCCCACTGGTCTCCAACCGTATCCTTCTGCCCCCCCACCCCTTTCCCCTGTCCCCCGCGGGCATTCTTGTGGCTCACTTCGTCACAGCCTCACCGTTACCCCGGTTGTGTTGACTTTACGAGGGATCTCAGACAGTTTGCCCCATTCATGGCATTTAATCAAAGTACTAACTGGAGGGGGGGGGGACGATAAAACAAGCAATTAAGCCTGTTCCATTCTGGACACAGGACGTGTTAGCGCATTTTCGTGTTATGTATCAGTACGTTTGTTAGCTTTCAGTAAATATTTGTAAATTTTGGAAATGTTTATAAATTCAATTGTGTAATGCATATATCTGTAAAAAAAATATTATAAAGACGTTTCTTTATATTTGAAAAAAAAATATTTTCTCTTAAATCTAACTACAAGTGGTTTGTGGTTACTGAAATAGGACTCATAATTGAAAACAATCGAAATTGTAGTCATTTAATCGTCCGAAAACTCCGTCAATTGTTGCATAGCTCTGATACTTTCGATTAAACTCAGAACACAAACTTACTATTTCATTTGATGAGTTTCTTAATAAATCTTGGTGAAACTACGTGCTGCAGTATTTCGCACCAAATGAATGGGTTATTGAACGTACAAGATGTAGTATGGGGCCATATATATAATATATAAGCCCCTTAGGAGCCCTGAAGCCCAGCCCTCAGAGGTCCTATCGCGAAATGAACTTTTGATGTACACATGATATATACATCATGGGTCTAGGACTTATAGTTGCTAAGAATGGGCGCTCCTTTATTAATATAGCTTATATAGTAAAAAACGGTACTTTATAAGCCCCCTTTTACGGCCCTCAGAGGTCATATCGCAAAATGAACTTTTGATGTACACTTGGCAGGCCAAGACCTACAAAATGATATATACATCATGGGTCTAGGACTTATGGTTGTTGAGATCTAGGGTGATGACGGACAGACAGACAGACGGACAGACAGACAAAACAGAAAAAACAGCGATATGTTTCATTCAATTAAAACAAATTCATTTCAACGTCTGTTTGAATGTCTTTTACTGCAATCGCTGTGTTGAAAGAGTCTAAAAATAGACTGTCACCGACACACAAAAAATAAAGCAAATGTGTCAGATGAGAGCGTAAGAAGTGTCGATGTAAGGGCCACTGGTTCGAACCTCGTTGCGAGGCCAGGGGATTGTTTTTATTTATAGATTCTGGTGGAAGGTAAGTTAAAAGTCTATACCTAAATCCACCAAGCTTTAAATGGGTACCTTACATTCCTTGCTTTGGGGGGGGGGGGGGGAGATGTGCCGCGGCAAAATAAACAGAAAGGTTGAACATTGTCTCTGCCTCGCTGGCACTTCGTAATGGGCTAAGGAATTCTCCTTTATTATGTATAGGTGTGTGTGTGTGTGTGTGTATGTGTTTGTGTGTGAGAGAATATGTGTTTGTGTGTGAGTATATATATATACAGTCGATTCCGCTTAATTGGAACAGATCGGGACCGGGCCTTTTTGTCCCAATTAAGCGGCTGTCTCAATTAAAAATACAAATTTACTATTGGCTTCTTGGTTTGGTTTCTTTGAGATTTGTCCCAAATAAGCGGGTGTCCCAACTAAGCGGTATCCCAATTAAGCGGAATCCACTATATATATGTGTGTGTGTGTGTGTGTGTGTGCATGTGTGTGTGTGTATAGGTGTGTGTGTGAGAGAGAGCCCATTGGTTCATACAAACTGCAATGGCCATCGGCTTATCAACACAGAGTTAATAGCATACAACCCGCCACCCCCCCACACACACACAGACTTCCACCCGGGCTGACGCATAAATAAATGCGCCATAATGGGGATCTCGCGCACCCATCACACCCCCCTCCCAACCCCTAGTCAACCCAACGCCATACATGCAACAACAACAAAAAATAAAAATAAAAATAATAAAAAAAAAAAAAAACAACAACGTTACAATAAATGACAAGTGAGCGACCCCCCCCCCCCCACCCCCTTCTGGACTACGACCCTTCTTCTCAATTACTGACTTCAACCCCCGACCCCCTCACTCCTCTCCCCCCCCCCCCCATTCACGACCTGTTGTCACTTCCTCACCCTGCAACTGTTGCTCAACGCTCCCCCCCTCTCCCCAACCCTCCCGACTCCAGCGGCCTTATTCCTCCCCTCCACACAACGTCACTCAGGTGTTCAGGAATGATGGATGGTAGAAGAAAGAAAAAAAAAAAGAGAAAACAACAACAACAAACATTTCAATCCACCAATCGCGCGCCGTTCCGCTCGAGAGAAAAATAGAATATAACGTCACTCCAGGCTACAAGCTTGACCTATTTAGCATGACCTAGTTCAGCGTGAGTGTGTCTCTCTCTCTGCTGGAAGGATTTTACTCGGTGCCTTTTTCCGGATGTCGCGCGAGAAGTTAGATAATGACAAGCAGCCATTGGTTGGTTTGAACGTGGAAGGCGGGAAGGGGGAGAGAGAGAATATGGATCAAGTGAAGCACAGCTGTATATTTTGTATGTTTGTTGGCAACACAATTGCTGTGTTGTTATAATTTGAAATGATATCTTGCCACCTTAATCATACGTTGTAATGAATGAATAAAAAAACGCGTATATCTGAATTTCTGTATGTCTCTATTTCTCTATGTCTGTATTTCTGAATGTCTGTATTTCTGTATGTCTTTATTTTTGTATGTCTGTATTTCTGTATGTCTTTATTTCTGTATGTCTGTATTTCTGTATGCCGACATCCCTGTATGTCTACCTGTCTATATGTCTTCGAAATTAATCTCATGATAATAATATTATCAATCTATGCAGCAATTAATGACGTTTTATAAAAGCTAAAAAGTTTCTTCTAATAACTGGTGCTGTTTAAATATTAAAAAAAACCCCCATTACCTCGTTAATATACTGGGTACCTATATCAATATTACTTGTTCTGTTCATGATGTATTAAAATTCGCCAGATGTTGGACAGTCCGTGGGGGGGGGGGGTTTCGTGCCGAGTGTCAAGTGTGGACAGGCCTAAGGATGTAAATATCGTATCAAAATTCTTTCATTCTACCCTCCCCCCCCCACTCCATAGACTAGGGGCCTGGGGGGTGTTAGCCATTAGTAGCCAGATCATTAGGCCAGTACTGGTCATTTTACCATAGATCGCCGTCGCCACGTACACCCTATACATACAGTTCAAGTTGACCGAATTTAGGATTCATAGACTTCTCGCAACGCCCCCTCACCCTCACCCCCACCCTCTCGCCCCTTTCATCTGATGTTGACAGGAGTTTGTCAGCAATTGACCTTTCCATATTGCGTTATTATTATCTTATTTTTTATTTATTTATTTTTTTTTTTTTTTGAATTCACTACATTAAAAATAAAAAAAAAACATATCATTCTATACACCCCATCCTCCCTCCTTCTCCCCCCCCCCCCCCACACACACCCACCCACCAACCCCAACCATATTTTCAAGGATATAGTAATCAATGACAGCTCGCCTAAAGTAGGCAGTGCATCGATTGGTGGCTGCTGGCAGCGGTGACATCACGAGCTAAATATAGACTTTGGGAAACCCAAACAAAAACGACCCGGAGAGGGTTTGTTTGGGTGTCTGTGATTCTCTCCCC
Organism: Bulinus truncatus; assembly: GCA_021962125.1. Classification (NCBI taxonomy): domain Eukaryota; kingdom Metazoa; phylum Mollusca; class Gastropoda; family Planorbidae; genus Bulinus; species Bulinus truncatus. The sequence goes on from JAGDYQ010000052.1 coordinate 4,239,898, forward strand.
TCTCGTACTGACATTCCCCGTGGTGGGGGTGGGGGGTGGAATAGCTTCAATAAAAATGTGTCATATGCTTTCCCCTCCCCCCCCCCCCCCAATTTCCCTTCCCGGGCCAATTAATATTTCTGTATCCAATATGCACTGTACTCTCTACCACACTCTCTACCATTCTCTACCATACTCTCTACTATACTCTCCACTTCCCAGCTCACGATCATCCAGACTTTTGAATTATTCGACTACAGTAAAATCATATATGATTTTAAAAAAAAAAGGTTTTCAAATGAATGAAAAGTTCGTTGCTAATGGAACTATTTGAGCAGAAAGTTAATATTTTATATTGCTATCCATAGAAAAGTTGTCCTAATAAAAAGACATGGAAATCGAAGTGAGAGCCCCCCCCCCCGCCGTACCCGCTGATGTGGGGAATGACACCCCCGTACCCGCTGATGTGGGGAATGAGACCCCCGCCGTACCCGCTGATGTGGGGAATGAGACCCCCGCCGTACCCGCTGATGTGGGGAATGAGACCCCCGTACCCACAGATGTGGGGAATGAGACCCCCACCGTACCCACTGATGTGGGGAATGAGACCCCCCGCCGTACCCACTGATGTGGGGAATGACACCCCCGTACCCACAGATGTGGGGAATGAGACCCCCGTACCCACTGATGTGGGGAATGACACCCCCGCGAAAAAGGTTGACTACCGGCTGACCTATAATGGTCGGCTGTGGTACTTAAATGGTATTAGTCATTAATAAAAGATATAAATAATAATTCTGACTTTGTTTCGTTAATTTTTATTTAACATGTGTTGGTAGCTCATAGTTCATTTTGAAATACCACGCGGATGTCTGTGAATGGAGTTAGTATAATTAGTATAATTAGTATAATTAGTATAATACAAAAATTAAAATAAAAAAAAATGGCTAGATGTAGAGGTGTTACTACTACGGTCCAAATTCGAAAGTCCCCCCAGGCCCCAGCTTGATGGGGGTCCCCACATTTTTTTTACATTAAATAATAAGTACATTATCTCATGTCATGATGTCGTATGTCAAAGTGCAGGGGACCCCCAAAGAGGCCAAGCCCCTCCCCCCTCCGGGCCCCCAGATCCGTAGGTTCCGCACTGGCTAGATGGTTTTTTTTTTCTGTGAGTGTTAAGTATTGCTCTTAGTTGTTAACTTGTTCATGAGACCAAGAGCTATTCCCGCACTGAACTGTATTACACACTTGGATGGGTTAAATTTCCGATGCGATTCCCCCCCCCCCTCTCTCTCTCTCTCTTACCCTCTTTCATTCTCTTTATTGTTTGAATGTTGAGCACGTTTGAATAATAACTTTTGGTCACTTCTCTGATGACAAATTCCCAATCATCTATTGGGTCAAAGTGACTCGATCGTCTGGGTCAATGACCGAATTACAAAGTGATCAGTTGAGAGGGGATTGGGGGTGGGGTCGGGTGGGGGTGGGGGAGGGACGGTGTCCCACTGTAGCGAACGTCTAATGCCATAAAATAATGAGGCGGCAGCCAATGGTGTTAGAGGTAAAGAAAAAACTTCAGCCAATCACAATGAAATTAAAATAGAATAGAACATCTTTGTTCCTTTTTTTTATCTACGCCTATAAGTTTATTGTTGCTATAAAGTTATTGTTTTTATAACGTTATTGTTGCTATAAAGTTATTGTTTTTAAAAGTTATTGTAACTATAAAGTTATTTTTTTAATAAAGTTATTGTTTTTATAAGGTTCTTGTTTTTATAAGTAATTGGTGCTATAAAGTTATTGTTTTTATAAAGTTATTGTTTCTATGAAGCTATTGTTGCTATAAAGTTATTGTTCTTGCTTCTATAAAGTTACTTTTTCTATAAAGTTACCGTATAATCAACATACAATTTGTATATTTTTGCGCTTCACAGCACCTTGATGTTCATACTCTCTATTTTTGTACATGACTCTTAAACGTTTGTGGTTATTAGTTTAATGCAACGGTTTCAACGTTTTTTTGTTTTATATATATCTTTTAGTGATCAACATTTGTCACTGCACATGGCAGTGGGTCTGAAATTGCTGGGACACTTTGAGTCATTCAAATAGATGTGAAATAGTAAAAGCCTCCTGTTGAAAATTGTGTCCCACCACACTAATCACACAACCATCCCAAGCAAACAAGTGAACAATCTGTCTGCAATAAATTCATTTTGGTCTAATGCTTTTCGACCATTCAAATGATTTGTAATTGATTTTACCTCTTGCACACGATACTGTTCGCATCGTCACTTCGAGCTCTTGGCCAGTAGCACCCAATAAATGTCAACAATGGCCAGTAGCACCCAGTACATGTCAACATTGGCCAGTAGCACCCAGTAAATGTCAACATTGGCCAGTAGCGCCCAGTACATGTCAACATTGACCAGTAGCGTCCAGTACATGTCAACATTGGACAGTAGCGCCCAGTACATGTCAACATTGGCCAGTAGCGCCCAGTACATGTCAACATTGGCCAGTAGCACCCAGTACATGTCAACATTGGCCAGTAGCACCCAGTAAATGTCAACATTGGCCAGTAGCACCCAGTAAATGCCAACATTGGCCAGTAGCGCCCAGTACATGTCAACATTGACCAGTAGCGTCCAGTACATGTCAACATTGGCCAGTGTAGAAGGCCAACCATTTTGCAAGCATTAGCCTAACACAAACAGACACACACACACATACATACACACACACATACTAACTTAAATACATGTAAATATAACAACTCAATTTCTTTGTTACGAAACTGAAAGTTAGTTCATCCTCAAAGTCAAACTGGAAAATCTAATAAATTATTGACTCTTTCATTCTCTTTCTTTTACTGCAGTATTTTTTTTTTTTGTCCCCGTTTGGTCTGTCTGTCTGTCATCACCCTAGATCTCAACAACCATAAGTCCTAGACCCATGATGTATATATCATTTTGAAGGTCTTGGCCTGCCAAGAAATGACTTTTTTCCATTTCGCGATCTGACCTCTGAGGGCCGTAAAAGGGGGCTTAGTACCGTTTTTTACTATATAAGCTATATTAATAAAGGAGCGCCCATTCTTAGCAACTATAAGTCCTAGACCCATGATGTATATATCATTTTGTAGGTCTTGGCCTGCCATGTGTACATCAAAAGTTCCTTTCGCGACAGGACCTCTGAGGGCCGGGCTTCAGGGCTCCTAAGGGGCTTATATATTATATATACACCTTGTACGTTCAATAACCCATTCATTTGGTGCGAAATACTGCAGCACGTAGTTTCACCAAGATTAAGAAACTCATCAAATGAAATAGTAAGTTTGTGTTCTGAGTTTAATTGAAAGTATCAGAGCTATGCAACAATTGACGGAGTTTTCGGACGATTAAATGACTATAATTTCGAATGTTTTCAATTATGAGTCCTATTTCAGTAACCACAAACCACTTGTAGTTAGATTTAAGAGAAATAATTTTGTTTTCAAATATAAGAAAACGTCTTTTTAATATCTTTTTTCAGATATATGCATTACACAATTGAATTTATAAACATTTACAAAATTTATAAATATTTACTGAAAGATAGCATACGTACTGATACATAATACGAAAATGCTCTAACACGTCCTGTGTCCAGAATGGAACAGGCTTAATTGTTTGTTTTTTTTTGCAGGTGAGTCACATAGTGTAAAAGTCTGAGAACTACTGGGGCATAGCCAACAACTTTGGATAATTTAATCCGGACCGCGAAGTTGTTATCTACAAAAGCTTATCCTAGTATTCGTAGAAACACATTGCGAGATAGTTGTGACTCCAGTTGATGTGACCCACGGGGATGTGACCCACGGGGATGTGACTCCAGTTGATGTGACTCACGGGGATGTGACCCACAGGGATGTGACCCACGGGGATGTGACTCCAGTTTATGTGACTCCGGGTGATGTGACCCACGGGGATGTGACCCACGGGGATGTGACTCCAGTTGATGTGACCCACCGGATGTGACCCCACCGGATTGACTCCATATTATGTGACTCCCGATGATGTGACCCACGGTGATGTGACCCACGGGGATGTGACTCCAGTTTATGTGACTCAAAGAGATGTGACTCCAGTTGATGTGACTCACAGAGATGTGACCCACGAGGATGTGACTCACAGAGATGTGACCCACGGGGTTGTGACTCCAGTTTATGTGACTCCCGGTGATGTGACTCACGGGGATGTGACCCACGGGCTGTGACTCCAGTTTATGTGACTCCCGGTGATGTGACTCACGGGGATGTGACCCACGGGGCTGTGACTCCAGTTTATGTGACTCCCGGTGATGTGACCCACGGGGATGTAACCTACGGGGATGTGACCCACCGGATGTGACCCCACCGGATGTGACTCCATATTATGTGACTCCCGGTGATGTGACCCACGGTGATGTGAACCACGGGGATGTGACTCCAGTTGGTGTGACTCACAGAGATGTGACCCACGAGGATGTGACTCACAGAGATGTGATTCACGGGGATGTTTCTCCAGTTGATGTAACTCATGGGGATGTGACCCACGAGGATGTGACTCACGGGGATGTGACTCACGGGGATGTGACCCACGGGGATGTGACTCACGGGAATGATAATGATTAGAAATCAATATGAATTAATCGATGGCGCAATAAACGACTACAACGATCTGAAATTTGAGACCTTCTTGACTCAACTCCCGTCAGTCGCGCCTAAGACACAGGTAGGCGGCTGATGGTTTGATTCCCCAACTGACGTCAGTCACGCCTGCTGTCTCGTAGTTGATACTGGGGGTCATCGGCTTATGACCTGGTTTGCGCATCAGTGGTCACTGCAACCTTGGCTTGTGTTGATATTCAGAAAGTTCACTGCAAAATAAAAAGAAATGTGTCCCAAGTCTGTACAAAGGGGTTTTACAAAACTTCATTGTTCCCATTGCCAGATAGTTTCTTATGGATAGGCAACCCAGGCGGCTGCAGGGGGCCCCTCAGTATTAAGGGACCCTCAGCACTCAGGGGGTCCATGTTGAGACTTTTATTCTGTACTATAACAATTTTAAGTTTAATATATGGTTATCTAAAAGAACAACTATTCTCAACCATCTCTTGCAATGCAAAAAGTGCTTACCAGTTTTAAAAGAAGTGACATGTGCTATTTTCCGATGAAGGCTTGTCACTTCGCAAATATTTAAGCCCTCCATTAGGAGGCACAATCAAAGCACTTGCCATGTGCCCCATTTCCAAAAATCCCTTTAACAGGTCTGGCGTCGGAGAAGCCCCAGATTTCAACGATTATCAGCGACCAAAAGATTTGCGTGCGTCGAATTTAACAGCGGGTTTTTTCCTTTTGACAAGGCCCCTCTCCCCCAAATATACCTTAGCCAGGAGACCAAGTAAAGAAAACACATAACAACTCATATAATAAGAACAATTTATAAGTAAGAAAGTAAGAAAGAAAGTAAGAAGCCGAATTGAACTTGCGCGCGGGTGCTGTATCGTGTCACACCAACTTAACTCTGTGCTGCAAAATGGTATAATGAAGTACATGCATTTATTTTTTTCAAGCCATTTTAATAAAAGCTTATTTTTTATGCTTCGTTTTGATTGTAACATTGAGAGAATAAATTACTGTTTAAACAAAGAATCCTAAGTTAGTAGCGTTTGACGGGTAAAACGTAATTTGTGACGTAAGAAATGTAGGTCATTTCCGCACATTTAGTTAGGTGGCATATTAGGTAGGTGGCATAAATTAGCACCCATATCTTTACCTAATGGTGTTTGGTTTGTTTGGTTGGGTTGGTTCGGTTGGTTTGTTTGGTTGGTTTGTTTGGTTGGTTTGGTTAATTGGTCTGGTTAGAGGTGACGGGTAATACGTAAATTGTGAGACATGAAATGTAGGTCATTTCTGCATTTCTGTAGATAAATTGCTAGTGCTCTGCCACACCATGAAACGAGCTGCGGGCCGCAATAAACAGTCTGGTTGGCCAGATTAGACCCTCGGGGCGAGGTCTTCTAATGGCTGGCATAGCCCCATGGACTATTTTAGTTTTCACTTAACAATTTAAATCTATGAATGGATGAAAGCGATGCCCGCTTTTAAACTGGTGCTGACCCAGAAGTGCGCAAAACGGGAATGAATGGGAGTTTCTTGTCGTGAAAGGGAGGTAATTACAGAAATAAAATTTGAAAAGGTGATATCCCCTTGGTGTGACGTTGCAGCGCTCCACCAACGGTTAACGCCCATTCTGATGAAGTGAGTGAGATTGTAGAAGAGAGAGAGAGAGAGAGAGAGAGAGAGAGAGAGAGAGAGAGAGAGAGAGAGAGATAGAGAGAGGGAAGAGGCACAGTTCGAGATGGATTGATACAATTAGTTAAATTAGAGATGTTCTTAAGGACAGACACATTAGCGTATAATTCAGGGGTAGGCAAACTTTTTGAAAAACAGGCCACATTGGGTTCTTATATTTGATAGGCGGGCCGCCTGACAAGAGAATAAGGGTGAAATTATTTGAATGTATTCAGTTTATTGATAAGGATTTGAAACTCAATCTCGGGCCGGATCCAACCGGGGGGGGGGGATATTGGTCCGCGGGCCACAATTTGCTCATGTCTTGACCAGGGCGTCACGTTCAAAAAGAGCCCCCTTCCCTAACGGTAACAATCCTTGATAAATACTTTTATTCATAAGATGAAAATGGACCAGGTCATTCTTCAAGCCGTTCGGACCAACTACTTTCAACGGGACACTTTTCCACATACAGCTGCTACAAATACACGTATTCCACCCACAGCTACTACAAAATACACGTATTCCACCCACAGCTACTACAAAATACACGTATTCCACCCACAGCTATAACAAAATACACGTATTCCATGTATAATTACTACAAAATACACGCATTCCACCCACAGCTACTACAAAATACACACGTATTTCACCCACAGCTACTACAAAATACACACGTATTTCACCTACAGCTACTACAAAATACACACGTATTTCACCTACAGCTACTATAAATACGACACAGGATGTGACATGTTGATACATTCCCCTCCCCTCCTCCCCTCCATTCACTATCATAGAGTGCAGCATTCATTTTGAATTACTCACTATGTACTTCGTGACACTGGCAAGCGCTCACGCCAGCATTAAACACTGCAACCGATTCCCCCCCTCAGTCCACCCCTCCCCCCCACCTTTCCCCTCTCCCAAACCATATGTTAATTTTTTTTTTCCGCGAAGTAAAATTGACCATGACCTTGACAGACAAATTTATTTTTTTTACTGCTATTACCATCTTTGTTTGTATGTACATTGTGTTTTTTTTTTTAATTTTATTCCCTTTGAAAAATTAAACTTCATTCCAAACGAAGAATGTGGTAAGGGGAGGCAATGCATTGATTATTTTTTTTTTAAAGATACAAAGAGAAGCAACTTAGGGTGTTAAGGAGAGGTAATGTATTGATATTTTGAAATCTTTTTTTTTTTTAAAAAAAAAGGAGCAATTTATCGTAAGAAACGGAACAAAAAAAAAAAGAAAAGAATGTTCAACTACAACATCTGGTCTGATTTTATGTTGTAAGGAATAAATGGGTGAGCATACATTTTGATTTATTGATGTGTATGTTGACCTATATATTTTTTTTTGTAATCTTTTGTTATTATTTGTTTTATGGTTTTTCTAGTTCTTGGACTGACACCGAGTAAACAGTGATGTATTGGTAAAATAAGAAGTAAGGGAACGCGGTGCAATCTGCGCTAACAGTAGATTTAAGTGGAAATTGTCGGGCCATGACAAAGTACTGGAGGAACGCGTTCCGGTTCTGAAAAATGGTTAGGGAACGTCGTTCCACCGCGTTCCCCTCCCAATGCACCACTGCGAGTAAATAACTTTATTTAACCATTTATTTACGTATTCATTTGGTGGTTTGCTTCTTGTATGCCTGATGGTCTTGGGTTCAAATCTCGCCTGTGCCAGTCACGTGGGGAGCGCTGTACTGTTTGATGTGTTGGTTGATGCATTTAGTTGTGACATCTAGTTGTGACATTTAGTTGTGACATTTAGTTGTTACATCTAGTTGTGGCATTTAGTTGTGGCATTTAGTTGTGACATTTAGTTGTGACATTTATTTGTTACATTCAGTTGTGACATTTAGTTGTGACATTCAGTTGTGACATTTAGTTGTGAATTGTAACGTCCAGTTATGGCATTTATTTGTGTCATCTAGTTGTGACATCTAGTTGTGCCATTCAGTTGTGACATTCAGTTGTGACATTTAGCCCATATTTCAATATAGCGACCCGATTAACAATGACTTGAGTGGCGAATGTTGCCTCACAGTGACATGCACTATTGTATACGGCACTCTGTGACATGTACTATTGTACACTGCACTATGTGACATGTACTATTGTACACTGCACTCTGTGACATATACTATTAAACCGAGATAACCCTCCGCACTTTAAAGTGTGACAATATGTCACTTTGAAGCTGTGTGCTATCAACAGGGCTGTTTTCACATAGACTGAGGGCCCCAAACTTCCAAATGTTGACGCTCCTGTATGTATTTTTTTTACAGGCCCCGCCTCACCAAAATATTTAAGCGCCGCCCCACCCTTCGCCCCGAGCCCCCCCCCTGCATATTCTGAGTAGAAGACTCGAGATGGGACAGTTGATAATTAGGATATCTAGGAACGTTTCCAAATGTTTTCATTTGAAGTTCGTCATTCAATGAACACACCCAAAGGGGTGGATCTAGAGACGGACTCACGATGCTTGCTCCCAGGTCTCTAATAATTCACCCCTACGTCCCCTCCCCCCTTTCCCCAACGTCATTTAAATACTCTTATGTTTATTTACCCCCCCCCCCACCTCTCTCTTTCTCTTATTAGGTGAACGGGCGATTATTTCTTCTGCATCCCGGGGGGTTTGGGAGGGGGGAGCAGGTGTCCTCGATTGACCTTAATTCGCCTCTGCGCATCTAGGTCATATAAGAGAAGAACTGTAAATAAATAATGTCCAAAATTGATTTTCAGCAAACTAAACAAAAAAAAAAAAACGTTATTTGTTTTTTTCCGTACAATTACTAGTAAGGCATTGTAGTTAAGAGATTCAAATTCTCAGCTTGTGGAAATGTTTGAATCTAAGCCATTCTCATTGAAACATCTCGCGATCCATTGGTAATAAGATGTGTTTCTGTGTGTTCATTCGGTCGGTCGATTGTTTGCTTACAGGCAACCATAACAGCTTATGTCATGGTGATGCGTTTAGGTCAAGATGGCGGGTCGATGCGCTGACACGTGGTATCAGTGTGTGTGTGTGTGTTTTTGTGTGTGTGTGTGTATTAGAGTGTCAATTATCGTAACGACACCCACGATCCCCCTAACCCTCCCACTGGGCCCAAGGCCCAAGATTCGAGAAACTTCTTTAATCACATGACAAGGAAGTGAATTTTAATGGACAAGCCAACCTACCCCCCCTCATTCCCAATGACCCCCCCCCCCCAACGGTCAAAAGTTCCGCCTCCAGTATTAATTTCTATCAAATATGACGCAGTTAAGACCCCAATTGTTTCTTTTGCACAGGGCTGCGATATGTATGTCTCAGCCATATGAATCTCTCTTTCTCGGGCCCCCAAGTACGTATGCATGTCTCTTTCTCGGGCCCCCAAGTACTTATGCATGTCTCTTTCTCGCGCCCCCAAGGACTTATGCATGTCTCTTTCTCGGGCCCTCAAGTACTTATGCATGTCTCTTTCTCGGGCCCCCAAGTACTTATGCATGTCTCTTTCTCGGGCCCCCAAGTACTTATGCATGTCTCTTTCTTGGGCCCCCAAGTACTTATGCATGTCTCTTTCTTGGGCCCCCAAGTACTTATGCATGTTTCTTTCTCGGGCCCCCCAAGTACTTATGCATGTCTCTTTCTTGGGTCCCCAAGTACTTATGCATGTCTTTCTCCGGCCCCCCCAAGTAGTAATAAATATATCTGTCTTGAGTCCTAAATTACTCATAAATGTCTCTGCCTTGAGGCGAAAGTACTTTTGAATGTTTCTACATAGTGCATTACGTTTGTACGGATGGTCTTGTGGTAAAGCTGACGACTGGTTCGATCTTCAGTGAGGACCAATGAATATATCAGGTCATGGCTATAGTCCCCCACTATGTCTCGTCCCCATTAGTGGTATATATAGGATCTAACGGATTTCAGGGACTACTACTACTACTACTACTACTACTACTACCACTACTACCACTACTACCACTACTACCACTACTACTACTACTACTACTACTACTACTACGACTACTACACACACACACACACACACACCTAGGGCAGTAACTGACGGCTTTGCTCAGATGCATTATACTTTCAAAAATATTGCCTATCACAATTAGGCCTATTGTAACTAACATGGGGTAAAGGAAAAAGAAAAGCCCCCCCCCCCCCCACAACAATAACAACAACCAGTGATTGCTGAAGCCCTATGTAACGCAATGAGTCCCAAGTAATAAACGAAGTAAGCACCATTAATGTATGACGTAGTCCACACTAGATAACACCAGCTCCAAGTTACCCCTTGAATAACTCTTTGTTCTTTTTAAAATTATGATTGATGTCCCTTTGTTTTTTTTTTTTTAAATCTACAATTAAACCCAGATCGTCTGTTAAGTCCAGTTTAAATAAACCAAGGTAAGGGAGATCACATTTTGTTTATTAGGGTGTGAGATTTTTTTTTTGGTGTGGAGAGTAAGGGGGGGGGGTGGAAGTCGTCTGCAGACGGCTGATGTCAGCTGACAGTTGTTGGGTTTTTTTTTTAAAAACTTTTCTTCCTGTCTTCCACGTCCTACCTTACTCTGGGAGGAAGGAAGGGTGGGGGGCTGGGTTGGGCTGGAAGAGACATGGGCGTCGCTGATGTGAAATTCGGGAGATGGTGGGGGGGAGGGGTGGAAGCGGGCGGCATTAAGATGGTGATGTCACTCTGAAGCAGGTCACCTGGGCGGACGATAGAAACATTTAGTGCTTGCCCGTGAGTGTGCGCGCGTTTGTGCATTATTTTGTTGCGGTGTCTGCCTCTCTCTATAATTTGTATACACTCTTTTTTTCGCTCCTTTTCTCTCTCCTCTCTCTCCTCTCTCTCCTCTCTCTCCTCTCACACCCCCCTCCCACTCTCCCTGTCTCTCTTTCTTACGCTCTCCTTAAAATAAACATGACTGGCCTATGTCACGTTTGATGATGATGTCACATCTCTTGTGTGTCACATGACACCCCAAGACATCATTGACGCCTGGATCCAAATGTCAAGCTGTCGGTGACCATTTATGCCAAATTGTACCTACGTCGGTCTAAAAAGAAAACAAAAAAATACGTCACGAAATGTCATTTGCTACGAAATCATTCACACGTTTTGATGTCAAAAACTGTTTCGATGACATTTTCCTTGCCAAGGTGGCTTTTATTCTAACAGAGAACTTGATAGCATAACGCATCCTCTAAACGGTTTGGGCCTTCCCCTCTAAAGTTTCTTTTTTAGCAAGGCCGTCCATGGGGGGGGGGCTCCAAGCAGGGATATTTATGGGCCCTAGGTAGACATTTTCAGGACTATTGTTGGACCCTAGTCAGGAACTTAAAGGATATTGGTGAAACCCAATGATTACTTTCTGAGCCCTCTTAACGTCAGATACATTGAAGGGGTGGGTGGTGGAGGGGGGGGGCTTTGACAGTGTGTGAGCCCTAGAAGGGTTGCCTGACTAGACCAACGGCTGTGTGAAAGTCAGGAGAGACGCATCTAAGCTGTACAGGCCCCTCGGCGAAAACAAAGTATGCTGGGCACTGCAACTGCTACTCAGAACTTAAATTGTTCATTCAAATTTGCCCCACCTTCGCCAACTCCGACCATCTACTACCAACTAACTACCCTGGCGGTCCCCCCACACGTGTTAAGGGGGGCCCTGCCTGTGACGATGACATATTTTATTCTAGTATTTAGTAAGACTGCTCCGTACGCCACCCCTACCCTCCCCCAGCCTCACCCCCGCCCCGAAGAATAGTCGTTGAGGCTACCAGGGCCGAACCTAGGAATTTAGGGGCCCGGGGAGGCTTGGCCTCTTTGGGGGCCCATGCATTTTGAATAAAATTCAGGGGCCCCCTCAATCTGGGGCCCGGGGGGGGACTTTCGAATTTGGTCCCACCTCCCCCACGCTAGGTACGCCTCTGGATGCTACACTGCGGACATAGGCAGCTATATTGATGGTGGACCGAGGGGAAGGCAAGGGCAATAGGTGTTTCGAACCCGTTACCTTTACCATACAAGTCGGGCTCACAACAAACTATCGAGTCTCTGGACGCTGTACCATTAGACGCGGTGGGGGGGGGGCGTTTTTTTATAAGTAGATAGGGCGTACTACCCCCACCGGCCCTCCCCTACTGCTCCAAACTACGACCCTCCCCCCTCCCCCCCCCCCCACCATCATATTTTTAATTGTGTACGACTGAAGTAACTATGGAAACTGTTAGTTGGACAGAGGGAAATTAGAATTGTCTATTGTGACTGTCTATTATGGAACTGGAAGTGGAGCTTGAAAAAAATGTGGGCGGGTCGCACCGTAAGGCTGTTGGTGTTTGTTTTTTTTTTTTTTTAGCTTTCCCAATAACGGGTGAACCCCCCCCCCCCAACCCCTGCTTTCCCCCCCCCCCACCCACCCACCCACACACACACCCTCACAAAGACACACACATCCATACATACTCTCAAAAAAAAAAAAACCACACACACACACACACAGAAAGAGACACACCTACACAAATTACAGTGACCTCTTTTCTATGTGTATACGTGTGTTTGTGCGTGCTTGTTTGTTTGTTTGTGTGTGTGTGTCTGTGTTCTTTTTGTTCCGATTTTTTTTTACGACAATTGCCCAGTCGCTCGGACAAAAGCATGATGTCCGAGGACAATGTGATATGACCGTTAGCTGTCTGCTGTCCCCCCGCGTGACTCATAGCTCACCGGAGTCTGAAAGGATATGGGGGGCGGGGCGGGGGAGGGGGGGCGTGAAGGGACGTGATGAGGTGAGTGTGGGGAGAACAGGGCTCGGGGGGGGGGGGTATGGTGATGATGGCTGACACACTATTTTTTCTCGTTTTTACATCTTTATTAACAATTTTTTTTGTTTTACGCTGTGGTCAGTCCCAACGATTTCTTTATCGTCCGAGCATAACTTCCTGAACACAGCACATGACCACGCCCCGGACCGGCCCACTTCCACCGCCAGTCAGCCATTGGTGTCGTCGGGATATTTATTTGGCTGACAGCGGTACTTCTTGCCACGCCCACTGGAACAAAATAATATCTATCTATCTATCTATCTATCTATCTATCTATCTATCTATCTATCTATCTATCTATCTATCTATCTATCTATCTATCTATCTATCTATCTATCTATCTATCTATCTATCTATCTATCTATCTAGATAGATGAGATAAAAATGTTTATCAAGCTCATGTTTAATCCCAATCAATTCAATCAATCAATATATATACTTAAAGTTCAGACACTAATTTGCCAATAAAATATGTCCACCCCCCCCCCATCCCTTGCGGCTGGTTTTAATTCACAATATATATATATTTAAACAGTAATTAACTAGGACCAATGTTTCACAGTACTCAGTTTTGCAGTTTACAAGTTTGACTATAGAGTGGAGGTAAAGCGTGGGTAAAAAAAAATAATAATTATGTCTGTTATTTATTAATTAACAAATGTATTTTCTCATATTCCTGTCGGGACTTCATCACGGAGTAGTTGACCCCTCAATGCAAACCGATGTGCTGCATCACCCCCCCCCCCACCCCGAACAGCCACGAAAAATAGTTAAATACCAAAGTTCAAAACTTTTTGCCTCTTATGTTGAAATTTGTTTTAGTTTTTTTTTTAACCTATGATGGTTTTTTGGGGTGGGGAGGGGTGTTGGCAGAAACTTGGGGGACAATTAGGTCACCAATGGTTTTTTTTTTTTAACTCAGAAAAAATTATTTTAAAATTATTTGGTTCGACAAATTCCCCCTTTTTTTTTTATTTGGTCGCTCAGGGCTTTGAAATCTGGCCAGAGTGACTGTCATGTAAAGTCATAGTTCTACTGCTCCGAGTTTCACCTGAAGGGAGGGAGGGGGGTGGAGGGTGATGCGTAATGAGGTCATAGTATGTCAACTTCCTGTCTAGTCACCATGCTCAGTGTTGGTCACTCACTTAGTCACTACACCTGGACCTACATACGTTATTTATTTTAATGATGTCCGATTGTCCAATGACCTCATGAGTTGAAAGATTCAAGGCTGATTCCAGTGCCAAACCTAGGGATTTTGTGGGCCCGGGGGGAGGGGTTTTGGCCTCTTTGGGGGCCCCTGCATTTTCCGATTCGACACCATGACATGAAATAATGTACTTAATATTTAATGTAAAAAAAAATACTTTGGAGGGGGGGGGCTTCCCTCAAACTGGGGCCCGTGGAGAGGGGAGGACTTTGGACCGATTTAGGACCCCCCCTACCCTAGGAACGCCTCTGGCTGATTCACTACTAAAATAGTAAATCTAGTCATACGCCATTACAGGTTGAAGATTTTTTTTTTGTTCGTCAATATATATATATACTAGTTGCAAGTAGCCGGCTTTGCCCGGGTTTAAAATAAGGTTTTCTGTTTTTTACCTTTTGTTTTCTCCCTCCCCCCTTTCTCCCTCCTTCCCCCTCCCTCTCCCTCTTTACCCCTCTCTCTCTCCCTTTCCCTCCCTCCCTTTCTCCCTCCCTCTCTCTCCCATCTCTCTCCCTCCCTCTCCCATCTCCCTCTCTCCCCTCTCCCCCTCCTTCTCTCCCCTGTCCATCCCCCTCCCTCCCTCTCTCCCCCTTCCTCCTTCCCTCTCTCTCCCTCCCTGCCCCCTCTCTTTCTTTATCTCTTCCTCACATTACTCCCATCCTCTCTCTCTCCCTCTCTCCTTCCCTTCCTCTCTCTCCCTCCCTAACCCCTCTCTCCCTCCCTCCCTCCCCTCTATCTCCCTCCCTACCCCCTCTCTCCCTTCGTTCTTTTCTCTTTCCTTCCCTCCCTTTCTCTCTCCCTCCCTCTCCCTCTCTCCCCTTCCTTCTCTCCCCCCTGTCCATCCCCCCTCCCTCCCTCTCTCCCCCTCCCTCCAACCCTCCTTTCCTCTCTCTTCCCACCTGCCCCCCCTCTGTCTCTTTATCTCTCTCCCTCCCCCTCTCTCTCTGGGAACAGACAGACAGACATACAACAAATGCGTCTTATAAGTATAGAGATTATTCTGAAAAAAAAAAATGAAAAAAAAAAAATTTCACTGTCGGGATTTGAACCCACACATAGATTGCCAAATTTGAGTCACGGCCAAGCGAGCCACACAAACATAATCTCAATTTTTAATAGGTTATGCGCGCAAGTTCTATTCGGGAAATGACGTCACAGAGGAATTTTATTTATGGCGCCTTCGAGATTACTTTAATATAGTAAAATACTAAAATAAAAAAAAATTAATTGCAATTAAACTACACATCGAGATGAAACGAAACCTGTCCTATAACCTTCCTCATGTAATTATGTGTATGTGTAACAAATTTCACATTATTTGGTTACTGGATCTTGATTTATAAGGGAACAGACAGACAGACAGTATAGAGATACTAGCTGTACCCTGCAAAACCTTTGCATAGAGTTATATCCCCTTAGGCTTGATAGGTAGGCTAGGTTATTTTTTGGTTTCGGGTAGATCCGATTTTTTTCATGGTTGTATTTTAAACTGGAATACGGTTGTATTAATTCTTTACTTTCGATTTAACGCACACTGGAAATGAGTATTATTATATATGATTTTTGTTTCTGTGTGAAAGTTTTGGCTTAACATCATCGAGTTAAAGACCTAACGGTTTTAGCTCGATACCCCTGGACGCGAATAACCTCTTTTTATGGGGTGGGGGGTTGGTAGCCTGGAGGGGGAGTGGGTGCAAGATTTGGGGAGACCTTAGGGTGGGGCGCTTTTTTTTAAAGCCACGCCCACGCCTCCAGGGAAAACAAATATCCAGTGTGATTCATAGACAACTTTGTCATCGCTCTCTCCCCCCCCACCCTCCCTCTCCTATCAGTTGTCTTTATTTTGTCCAGGTAACATAAGCGTCAACTACAGGTGCCACAAGCAAGTCATAACCTTGCGACCTATAACCTTGTGACCTATTTGTTCATATCTTTTTTTATTATTATTTTTTTTTTTTATTCTTTGACTCAACGGAAAATTTGGTTTTTGAGTCATGAAAGGTCTCTACCGCGCACTGACGCTGATATGCCGACTAACGGGTGTGGGTGGTGGTGGTGGTGGTGTCGCATTTCCGTTTTAGCCCCGAGAACAAACTGGAGCGCGCGCCTCCAAAGAACATAGATCTGATCTTATCTAAGGGATTTCCATTGTCACCTTGAGGAACGTCTAACATAAAAGGGATGATGGTGTCGCGAGGGTTGGCTGGGGGTGGGGAGAGGTTCAGTTCAGTAATACTAATCATCATCACATGGTCGTTAGACTCGTTACCTATGACACCCCCCTCCCCCTTACTATCCATGCTTTGTTGTAATTTTTTTTTTACTTCCTGGTTCATCTATTTTTAATGTCTGTCTCAGCGTTGTCTATATCAGACATACATGGGCAAACTGTGACCCGCGGGCCACGTGGAAAGGAGGGAGTGGGGGTGGGGGAGGGAGTCTTCTATAACGCCCCGCTCGTCCACATTTAATACGTCAACCATTTAATTAATATTCAGTTCACACGAAACACTCCATGCATCTTATCTTGGTCTGCGGCCCCCCCCCACTGTCAAACGTGAGGATCCGATGTGGCCCGCGGATCAAATAGTTTGCCTACCCCTGGTATATATCGGAGTTTAAACACAAGAGAGACATGTGGTGCTGTGGGTGGGTGGAACCGTACGGAGGGAGGGGGAGAGAGCTGAGGTGATGATGTGGCGGGAGGCTAGCCCAATGTAATGGTCGGAAGTAGAGGTGGTGGGTAAACTGTACATTAGCCTGCGAACATGATTAATATAGGCGTACGATTCAAGTATCTACGTGTCATAGTTACGTCACACGCACACGTCACGTACAGACGTCACATGCACACGTCACGTACAAAACTCAGAGCACTTTGATACTTTGCATCCATAGATGCAAATACTATACACACACAAACACACACAAACACACACACATGTGATGTACGCAAATTAAACAGCCTCACATATACAGTAAATCAGTCATACCAAGCAGACATACCCATACACTTACAGACATACCCTCACACACACACACACACACACAGATGCATACCATTACACACATATACCAATGGATCAACATCGCCAGATACGACAGAAACCATAAATGCCATTACATAGCCCCCTCTCCCCCCACCCTGGACCAGAACTGCCACACCCTCATCCTGTCAGCTCCCTGCCCGGGACACGGCCCTGAAAGACTTAATGTTATGTGACGCTCTGGGTCATAAACATAACGGCCCCCCTGCACTCCTGGCTGTCAGGCTGTGAGCACTGACCAGCAGCATCAAGTCATCCCACCCACTCAATTCTTGGCTTTGTGGTGGTCAGTTCTCTGATCAAATAAACCACCGGTCACTTCCAGAGAACATTAACTAATGTCCGGCCTGTCACCGGGTTGAAATATGTTGATGTGGACATGACAAGATGGCTGAAATATGTTGATGTGGACATGGCAAGATGGCTGCTCACGTGTCTGACCACTGGAAGATTTACTTCACATGATGTAGTGATTTCAAAGAATGTCCGAAGTGAGATCTATCTATCTATCTATCTATCTATCTATCTATCTATCTATCTATCTATCTATCTATCTATCTATCTATCTATCTATCTATCTATCTATCTATCTATCTATCTATCTATCTATCTATCTATCTATCTATCTATCTATCTATCTATCCATTCATATATCTATCTATCAATCCATCCACCCACCCATCCACTGCTGGACCATGTTTTGTTTACTATACTAGGTACTTCCCCTTATTGAAACTTATGTCACGTTTATTTCTAAATTGTGAGCACTGGCTCGAAGGAATTGCAGAAGATCTGTCAATAAGTTCATTTCATGTTATAGAATATAGATGGTTAACCATTATTTTCATTTATTCAAGACTCTTAGACTGCCCGACGTCGCCAGCGGTCTACTTCTAGAGTGTTTGATGTTTTACATTTATGTTGTTTTCTACCCACATTACTTGTTCTGATCTTAATAGCTAGACATATTTTATATCACAACATCGAAGGGGATAGTCTTCAGTCTCTAAGCCCTCTACTATGTCCCACCAGTGATTAGTGAGTGTATCTCACTCTGAAGTTGACAAAAAAGTCGCTATTATGACAGTCGCCATTATGACAGTCGCTATTATAATGCGGTCGCCATTTTGACAATCGCTGCTATGACAGTCGCCATTCTGATTACGTCGCTCATTTGAAGTCGCTGTTATGACAGTCGCTGTTATGACAGTCGCTGTTTTGACAATCGCTGTTTTGACAGTCGCTGTTTTGACAGTCGCTGTTTTGACAGTCGCTGTTATGACAGTCACTGATTTGACAGTCGCTATCCTGCCCGTGCACAGCCCCAAACCCTAACCAACCCTGGATATCAAAGAAAAAACAATAATTTTCCTCAACGAAATCATTACAATAAAAGTTTACTCCTGGGACATATTAAATACAGGAAACATGTCAATATGATGCATCGGTTCTTCTATGTACTTTACTCCGGTACACAGATAAATCCAAAGTTATTCTGATTTTTTTTTTTAAATCCGTGACATCTTAATCACTGACAAATTAGGTTGAAACAAAGTCTTGAACGCCATGTTCTCCCCCCCCCCTCTTTTTTTTCACTTGCGCCAATTCCCGCCCCTTCTCCATCAAGCACCCCATCAGAGATTTTTTTTTCATTTGCAAGCGAGTCAAACGAAAAACTTTCTCCCAACCTGGCAACTTTTTGGGATAATTTTATTTGGCCGACACTTCCCCACAGCGGAAGATAATGGTGCACTGTCGTCTGCATTATTTATCAGGGCCAGCTGATGCCTCACAGTGACCTGTCTTCAGGAGGAGAAAGAGGTGAGGAAATAAAGAAAGAAAATTGAGTGAATGATCAGGGGTGGTGTGGGTGCTCACCAGCGATGGAATCACTCACTCCCCTGCAGATTTCATCGCACCTCGACCCCCTCCAAACCGGTCTTCATGCCAGGAAGTTCAGCTTTTAATTCGTCCGAAATACACATTTAATAAGAAGTGACTTTTGTCTCCCTGCGATGGCTGTTGAGTTGAGAAAGAGTTTGTGTCATGTGGATGACTAGCAAATGACATAGGAAAAGTCCTGCAGTCATGTGGATGACAATCAAATGACAGGGGGAAGTCCTGCAGTCATGTGGATGACAATCAAATGACAGGGGGGAAGTCCTGCAGTCATGTGGATGACAATCAAATGACAGGGGGGAAGTCCTGCAGTCATGTGGATGACAATCAAATGACAGGGGGGAAGTCCTGCAGTCATGGGGATGGAAGAACAAAATAAACACTACTCGTCATTCCACCCCGATGCATAAATCGCCACACACTGAACCCAGTTTTATGAAAATAAAATTAGCGAATAAAACTGTTTCAATAGCGATGCGCGTTCTGTATGCTATACAGGGGGAGTGGGGGGCAAAAATAGGTTTACAATCATCACGTAGACTATTTATTGAAAAATTCGGCACTAGACATAGCATTTCGTTAGACCTGTTAACATAAAACATTTAATCTCTTGACATGCTCAAAATGTCCTCCCTTCAACATTGCAACATTCTTCAAGTCTCTCCAGGACACTCCGTGACTCACAATGCGGCGCAAGTTCCGATCT
>JAGDYQ010000052.1:4260383-4272883 GCA_021962125.1 Bulinus truncatus
ATTTACATGATGTTGACCCGGAAACAAATCATTGACTGTCGGCGGGTACCATTAATCGACTTAATTTTGTAAAAAAGTTACTTATGTAAGTCCGTGAACTATTTACTTTATTTACTCGATGTAATATTAGCGATGAGATGACTTTAATAGTATATTTAACTGATCAGATTATTTTTTATCCTTCGGCACCATTCTATAAAGTTAAAAAAGTTAAAATGTTTAAAAAAGCTTCAGTCATTGTGAAGCACTGAATTGTATTAGTATGTTAAGTATGTACTATGTACGAACGAAATATCGTAAAACTCAGTATCAGTATCAGTTAATCACACTTATATTTACTCTAGATATATAATCTGTCTTGTATGATTTAGAACAAGTTAATTTATACATATTATTTATTTGTATTATTAATAATAATTTTAATCTTGAATACTTTACACAGATTTTGTTTAATGTTAATCAAAGTTTTTAGTTTTATGTTACTCATTTAACGTCATGATTAAGACTTATGATGAGTGTACTGGCGACAGGGTTATATAGTCATACTATAGGTGTGTAATGAAATGCTTACTTAGGTGACTGTCCTGCCGCACTATAGCCATAATTATGCCTATTGTTTACATTCTGAAGCAGAATTTGAACTCGTAGCTTAGACTTAGTATTTTAAGAATAAGATATGTGATAATATGCACCATTAGTATGAATCTACTCTTTCCAATGCATCTTGTCATTCTAGAATTTAACTTGATTAATCACCATTTATTTACAATTCCTTATTGAAATTATAAGAAACAATAAAAAGTTATATATAAAAAAACTACTAGTTGGTAGAGCATCATCCAATGACATTTTACACAGAAAAAAATTAAAATAATCAATGCATAAATAATCTCAAAATTGTGTTTCAATCCAAGCTTTAGTGCAATTCTTAGGACTAGAAAGAAGGATATCCCTGATATAAATACTAAAACATTCTTTTTTAGGAATAAAGTTTAGATTTTATATGCGGCTCTGGGTATAAAATACTTGTAGCTTGAGCCACATAATGGGACTAAGGATGGGAAAAGAGTTATGCTAGATACAAGATAATGAGTAAAAAAAAAACAATCCCTGTCCCTATTCTCCAAATATTTTTGTTTCTAGCTTTTTCAAAAAATTATTTAATGTGAAATAACCAGGCTTTTTTCAAAATAAATAATCTCATTTTTTTATGGTTATATTTTTTAGAAATAAAAAACAACACGATGGCTACAGCAGCAGCTCAGAAGTCAAGGGAGGAAGAAACAGCCATTTCGACAGCAGAAGAAGAAACTTTTGGACCTATGCCATTGGCTAAAATCGAAGTATGTAATGAGATAACCAGTGAAAAACTCATCATGTTGCATCTTACATAACATCACCTTTCATCTGTGCTACTTTTGTCTATCCAGTTAACTTTGTTTAGACTGTACATAACATGTAATGCTAGTGCATGTGAACAACAGGCCAATTAGCTGAATAGATGATTCAAATTTATGGTCAGTATTTTAGACACTGTGACTATTTATTATTTTGTTATTTTTAAGGGAAATGGCATCAGTGCTGGTGATATTAAGAAACTAGAAGAAGCAGGCTTTCACACTGTCGAGTCTGTAGCATTTGCTCCAAAGAAAATGTTGTTGTCTATTAAAGGGATCAGTGAAGTCAAAGCTGACAAAATTGTGGTATGTCCCCCATTTTTACACATTGTCTTTCCTGTTAAAAGAAATTTTGTTATATATATTTAAGAATTTGATTACATTGGTTTGCCTGATATTATTAAATTCATTAAGGCCATACATATATTTTTTCATGTTTGTATGTTCATATTATATCACATTTCAAACAGCTTAACTGTAATGAGTTTAAAAGTGGATTTTTTTTATGTTAATATTATGAACAATAGGCAGAAGCAGCAAAGCTGGTTCCCATGGGCTTCACTACAGCGACAGAATTTCATCAAAAAAGATCTGAAATCATTCAGCTGACAACAGGTTCAAAAGAACTGGATAAATTATTGCAAGGTATATCTCTTTTTTTTAAAAATAATTCCCATGTTATTTCTATGGATTCTGTTTGATCAGTTTTAAACAGTTAAAATAAAAATACTTTTTTATAATAATATTTTGTGTGAAGTTAAAAACTTTTATTTTTGGACAAATTTTTTTTACAGGCGGTGTTGAAACGGGGTCTATAACAGAAATTTTTGGGGAGTTTCGAACTGGTAAAACACAGTTATGCCACACACTTGCCGTTACATGTCAGGTAAACCTATTTTATTGTTTGTAGAGAATATATATTACATGCTATGATTTAATCATAAAATTTTGGAGTAAAAAAGCCAATTTGATGTAATTGTGCATAGTTTACGACATCTCTAAAGTTAAATAACCGATTTTAAATAATTCATCTACTAAGTTGCCAATTGATATGGGTGGAGGTGAAGGCAAGGCAATGTACATTGACACAGAAGGAACATTTCGACCGGAAAGGCTTCTAGCTGTTGCTGACAGGTGATTTGACATTTCTTAGGCTATAAATATTTAGTTTTTAAATGTATGTCAGTTACAAAATTTATTGATTCCTGCCTGGCTTTATAATACTGTAATGAAACATTGAAATCTATTTTTTTGGACAGATATGGCCTTTCGGGTAGCGATGTTTTGGACAATGTTGCCTATGCCAGAGCTTACAACAGCGACCACCAAAGTCAGCTGCTCATACAGGCTGCGGCCATGATGGCGGAGTCAAGGTGGGTTGTCATCATTTTAGTTTGCAAGTCATTTATTTCTGTGGCCCTTCCATTTCCATTGTTCATAGTGTTCTAACCAGGTTGATTACTTCAGATATGCCCTTCTTATTGTGGACAGTGCTACTGCACTTTACAGAACCGACTACGCTGGGCGTGGAGAACTGTCTGCTAGACAGATGCATCTTGCTCGATTCCTACGAATGCTCTTACGTTTGGCTGATGAGGTTGTTACTCTTTTTTTTTCTTTATGTAAATGATCGTTTTGTTTAAATTGTTAACAGTAAAACAAATTGAAAAATAATTTTAAAAAAAAATGGTTTTGGGCAGTTTGGCGTTGCTGTTGTCATCACCAATCAAGTTGTGGCGCAAGTTGATGGAGCTGCCATGTTTGCTGCTGATCCAAAGAAGCCCATTGGAGGAAACATTATTGCTCATGCTTCCACAACCAGGTTAGAAGCAATGTTATAATTAGGGAAATACAGCTCAGAAATCTCTCCAAATCCTCTTAGATTTTACTAAAACTTCACAGAAAAACATTTAAGAGAAAAAAAAAACAGTTGATGACTTTTTTTTAATAATTTGTAAAATGTATCGCACATAATTTAACAGAATTAAGATATTGGAAAAAAAAACAACAATAACAGGTATGACATATCAGTGGCTTTTTTTAAAGATCTTTATTATTTTAATTTTTTCTTTTCACCAGATTGTCACTAAGGAAAGGGAGGGGTGAAACCAGGATCTGCAAAATATATGATTCCCCTTGTCTCCCAGAGGCAGAAGCCATGTTTGCTATCAACGCTGATGGTATCGGAGATGCCAAAGAGTAGAAAGTTATGTACATATTTCAATTATTCTATGAATTTTACATTTTTCTGTGATTGTGTCTGCTCTACTACTCTTTTATTGCTTTTTTTAAAATTCTGTATTATTATTTTTTTAAACATCTTGAATTTTATGATTAACTCTCTATTGTTTGTTATAGTTTAATACTGAATCAGAGTAATTTATTCTATTTAAGGAGTGTAATTTAAATATTAAATGTCAGTGAAACTTTTTGGTTGATATTGTAGACAAGAATGTAAATATTATGTAAATATAAAGATGCTATTAAAAAAAAACAATAGTTTGTTGTCACATTTATGTTTCTAAAGAAAGGACTGTCTGGTAAAAAGTTCCTGTGCTGCCTGCTGCCATTTAATTTTATGCGTGTATGAAGTTCCCTGAGAGTTGTCCAGGTCGTTCATACCTTGACCTTGGTATCCCATGATCATAGAAGTGCTGTTGACGGATGGGTCCTTCGGTAGCTGAGTCATAACATTTCTGTGGACAAGCGTCTCTGGTGTTTTAGGTGTTTTTTGACTCAAAGCCACCTCATCCGCAGCATAGTTTCTATCTCGTTTTATCGGAGGCAGGGGAGTGTAAATGGAACCCGGCCTGCTAAAGCTGGCAGTAGAAGGTGAAAATATATTCCTCTCGCTTTCTCTTTCCCGCGCCCCATACATGCTGTATAGCGTGGGCATAAAGTTGAAATGAGATGGGGCAATGAGCGGTTTGTCTGACTGAAGAATCCTCTTTCTCTCCTCCCTTTTCTTCCGCTGTATGATCTCTTGCTTCTTATCCTCAAGCCTGTCATCACGTATGCGATTTCTAACAAGTGTCGCCAGCTCCCTAAACAAAATATGAAAAGCTTAAGTTCTCCCTTAATTAAGACTATTCAGGCAAGCAAATGTAAAAATCACCTATTTCTGAAATAAAAAACTGATTTATTTTGTGAAGTGAAGTTAAAAAAAAAAATCAGTAAATTCATTAATTAATAATTTTATGAAAGATCTTAAAAGTGAAAAATTTAAAGACAGAGCGGAATTTTAGGAGAAAAAAACTTACTGGTAACTGATGTTCCCACGCCTGTTTAATTGTAATCTTTTTGCTACTGTCAGTATATCGTCGTCCTCCAACGGCACCCGTACACGCTGTAAAATGATGTCTTTAAATGTAGGTTATAATTTTAACTTTTATATCAAAATTATCATTCCAAAGTAAATTTTTTCTAATGACTGAATTGTTTTGTAATTTTATTTTGGTGCAAAATATTGGTGATTATTTTTTAAAAAAAACATTCAGTTAAAAAGATTATAATTATTATATCTTCAAAACTTATTAATGTGCATTACGAAAGAGTGATTGAAATACTTTTTAGTCTAAAACTACAAGCAAGTGAAAAGTAAGTCATTATTTGCGTGATGTTAGACCTAAAGACCTAAATAATTATGTCGTTAAACTTTCAACTTAAAATGAATAATTAGACACGTAACTGGCAGTTATGACTTTTAAAAAAAATACCATCAAAAATTCAGATTTAATATCTATTGACACATTTGTTGTGTACCTTTAGTCCCTGTATGAACCTCTCTCTACTGACACAAAGCTTGTTGTCTTTGTCAAAGATACGAAACAGATCCATCACCCTGATTCCCATAGTGCTCATGTACCGAACCAGAAGGGAAAAAGGATCTTCCTGCTGGACTGCAAGCAAATGTTTCAAAACCAAATAACCAACTAGGAGTGGCCGTGGGGTACACAAAGTAAAATCAGTATTATCTATGTGTTATTAAATTACATTTTAAAATAATCTTTTATGGTTTATGATAATCATGCATTAGATTTTTAAAAAAAATATCCAGCATATGAAGTGTTTGAGATAATGATAAATACATTTAGGAAAGACATTTTTTTGTTAATATCTGTGAAAGCCACACCAGAATGGGAACAAAAACGTGACTTGCTATTTGTAAAAAATTGAATGCACCACGCAGTCAATCAATGAACATCAATTAAATGAACAAACTACACAAAGTATTGTACTAATTTACAATAATTATCCTGTAAGTATGAATGGTTAACATAAACACAATTTTCGTACAACTTTCTAAATGAATTAAAAAAATTAAATTTAAGGAATTAAAACAGAAATTCTTTTATTCATTATTCTTGCAAGCGCCAACAAGTTAATCAAGCATTTTTTTTTTTGCTTTACCAGTACAAACATTTGGTCTAACATTCAAGTGAATATCTACTATTTAAAAATTAATCTTTCTAAATGAATTTACCTCGTGGTATTCCGAGAACATCTTTTGAAGAGAAGATACCACCATGAATAAGATTAAATTGCCGAAGTTTTGCAATGTCTGTTGCAAGCAGTGCAATTTTAGTGTTGATAGGGATTCCCTGAGAAAATTTTAAAACAGGTATACGGTATATATATAATATGTATATAAAGTGTATGCCTGTTCTGATTAGGGTTTGCCAGGTATTTAATAAAAGAAAAACCAAAAAAAAAGGTTATATAATTAACACATATTCAGCTATTCTACATGTACTAAATACATATGTTTATGTAGTCCCTGTAAATATGAGGTTTTTATCGCTTAGATCTATAAACCACCATGGGACTGTTTTCGTAGCACCCTAATTAGTAATTTCATCCCGACCGTAACCAATAGAGCAATGGCCATGGGAGACAAGGAGGGAACTTTTTTTTACCATGATCTGAAAAATTCCATAGGAGAATCACACGACCATCCATTCCTTTAAATACATAGATAGACTCAAATTGATTATTTATTTTAATCTATTTTTTTGTGTACGATGTTTTGAGACTGATGGAAAATCAGATTAAATAAAATTCAATACATTCATGGAATGGGAATCATACATTACATTTCAGCAAAAAAATTATTTGTTTAGATATGGCAAATCTCAGGTAGAATACAGGAGAGTAATATGGTAAGGTTTTAACTGAGTATACTTACTGCAAAACTTATGTATCGCACTTTAGAGGATGATTTGCAAATGGCGTTTAGAATATCTTCACAACCTTCCATAGAAATAGGGTTTTGTCCCAACTGTCAGAGTGAAACAAAATCATCTTACTTCATGGATTATAGATCTCTATAGTTTAAAGTTTGTGGTGTTTATTGTGACAGTTTAAAAAAGAGGCAATTTAAAAAAAAAAATTTTTTAATGTCTTTTAACACACAGAATGTTATGTCTGTCAAGACTTATACTTCCAATATTTGTCCAGATCAGAATAAACATGGGATGACCCACCATTCCCAGGTACTATCCTTTAGATAAAAAAAATACTGTCAATATCGGAAATCTTTCATGAAGGCTGCAGTGGCATAAGTGATGAGTTACTGTGTTGTTCACCCATAACCTGCACCACACAGCTTGGTTACAACCAGGGCCGGCCTTATGAATATCGGGGCCCAATTTAACTGATGCTTGCAAGGCCCCTCTTCTAATTTTTTTTTTACAAAAGCAACTATTAATACTAATTAGCTAAATGTAAATTGTGGGGCCCCTGACAGGTGCAGGGCCCCATTTTGGAGCAATCGGTCAAATCAGCCTAATGCTGGCTCTTCTCACACCCTTCCCACATAATGATATTCACAATTTCATGTAGGTAGATGGACAGACAACTATGTTAGATGCAGACACACCCTGTCTATCCATATGTTAAATACAGTTAATCATACCTCAACAAAAAACTTTTTTTAAATGAAGAAATTCTTTTTTAAAAAAAATTACAAATATCAATCATTTAACTAAATTCATTTCTATGTTTCTGTCAAACGTATGAACAAAGGGAGCCTACCTCCAAAATTTCCAGACTTGTGTTTACATTCAGTGACTTGCTGATGTAAGGGACACAATCCCAGTTGATGCGGTTATTGTCCAGGTTAAGCCTTTTTAATACCTTATTCACTCTCAGAGACTCTCCTAGTGCCAGACATCCTTCAAAACCGATTCCATTCCAGGACAAATCCAATTCCTCAATGGATTTGTTATTCTTCAAAAAAAAAAAGTAATTTAATTTAAATGTGTGGGGGCTTGGCCTCTTTGGGGGCCCTTTCATTTTAACATTCGAAATCAGGACATGAGATAATGTACTTAATATTTAATGTTAAAAAGATTTTTTGGGGCCCCACTCAAGCTGGGGCCCAGAGGGGACTTTTGAATTTGGACCCCATTCCTCCCCCCCACCCTAGGTACGCCTCTGCAATTAAGACCTTTCATTAAATTAGAATGAATAACAAACAATGGTAACTATATTTTATATGTTAAAATAGTTGTTTTTAATATTATCTCTGAAACTAAGCAATTTTTTTTTTGTTTTTCAAATATTGTCTTGAAATGACAAGTTTGACAAGTGGACTCTTACAGCCGGCAATACTTCGCTCAAGGGTTTGTTGAAAAGTATGCAATGGCCACCGGCATGAAGGGTGGAAATTAATAAATAATGATCAAAGGAGGACTAGTGGAGTTTAGTTTACACAAATATTGACAAAGAGGGGGTGCATTAAGACATGCCAAAGACCTCCCCCCCTCCGACTCCCCTCACCCACCACACCTCACCTCAGTCACAACAGCCGTGAACTTACAGTCAAACTGTTGCACAATCCAACAGCCCCACCTGCACGGATGTGATTCCAACTGAGGTTCACTGTCTTGAGGCTGGTGTTTTGCCCTAAAAAATTTCATTCAGAATTTAATCAATAAAATTTGTATCAATTCAAAGATTTTTTTTTTATTTAAAGATGCTATAAATTTGTTTTATATTTTTACTGGGAAGAGAGAAGGAAGAGAAAAAACAAAAAAATTATCTGGTTGAATTTTAAAAAAAATAAGGTTTTACAAAATGAGTGCAAATTTTGAAGTTAATGAAATGGAGTCCAATTGAATGTGATTCCACTGGGCTACAAGCATTGCGGATTGCAAGCACCATATATCGTACTTTGCGGATTGCAAGCACCATATATCGTACTTTGCGGATTGCAAGCACCATATATCGTACTTTGCGGATTGCAAGCACCATATATCGTACTTTGCGGATTGCAAGCACCATATATCGTACTTTGCGGATTGCAAGCACCATATATCGTACTTTGCGGATTGCAAGCACCATATATCGTACTTTGCGGATTGCAAGCACCATATATCGTACTTTGCGGATTGCAAGCACCATATATCGTACTTAAGACCCTAAACCTGATGCCAAAGGATCCCGACAAATAACGTGACCTAGAGGCCCACACACATCTCTGAAAGTCTCTCCTCCTGGGGAATCCAAATATATAAGAGTGGCTCTGCTCTGAATGTGCCCCCCCTTGGAAAATTAGAATGTTGCCCCCCCCCCCCACAAACACTCAACACAATGGAATATACAGGCTCAGTCCCACCATACACCACCCCCCACCCACCCGTCTCTGGCTAGCGCACTGGCCCTCCTAGCATTGGGTCATCCTGGTCAACTACATGTACATGCACTCATGTGTAGCCATTACCAGGGCCGGATTTAAAGATAGGGCCCACGTGAAATAAGGGACCCCCCAAAATGTTGAATAGTATAAAAAAAATTAACGAAAACAAACAACAACAACTTAGAAATATTTATAATTTTTTCAAAGTGGGGCCTCAATTATTTGTTGGCCTAGGGCCCCTAAAACTGTACATCCGGCCCTGGCCATTACCAAAAGCTCTTCCGAGTAACAGGCCTCCAGACACACTTATCTTATTGTGACTTAAATTCAGTTGTTGCAGGTGAAGATTTTCCTGGAAAAGATAAAATAATAAATTTTAAAAAGTAAAAATGGTAGGGTAAACAAAATTTAAATGACGTCATATTTGGTGGGAGGAAGAAAAGGAAGGGAAGTTAATAAAATCATTCAAAATGCAAGCGATGATAAGACAGACTTAAAGAAGTCTTTATATAATGTACTTTGGTGAAACAGTGGTATAGCTAAGGTAAATAAGATACGTTAGAAAAATTCTAGTGTTAAAATGAAAATGGTCCATTTACCTTAACCCCTTGAGCTATCGGTCCAACCTCATTGTCGCCAATTGAACAATCTAGTAGATTTATAATCAAGAAAACTATTTTCGCCAGTAAACTTTCAGTACATGAATTTGAAAAGGGGTTAATAAACAACGCATACACTACCACACAAAATAATAATAATAATAAAATGATGCAGTATCAATCAACCATAATGCTTTGGCTGTATTACAAGAGTGGGAGTAGTAGCAACACAGTAACGATAACTCAGGGTCAACTTGACTTACTCGACAGATTCAAGGCCAGTAACCATTGGTTATTTGTCAGCATTGTACAACAGGATGTCGCTGAGCAGACGTCCATGTTGCTGCCAGAGACATTCTGTGTAAATCAAAAAAAAAAAAAAATTAAAATTTTTCAACATCAAGAACAATCTTCTTAATTAGAAAACTAAACAAATCGAAATTCATTAGTACTTGACAAACAAGAAGTTAATTATCATAACTCGATTATTATAATGGATTTCATTAAAACGTGATACATATCTATTGTTTACTCCTTCAATTAAGGCAGTTTGTAATCACAGAATATTTTGGCATGATATTTTGTGATCTCTCCTTCCTGGTCTGAGAGACATACCATGATCCACGGGGGGTGGATCATAGGGGTTCTCTAGTCAGGAAAAAAAACCCATTACTTGCGAGGGTGGTGGTACTGTGGTCAATGAGGACTATCCGAGACCGCAGTATTCACAGCTGGCGGCGGTGGTGACGGATGTGGTCGGCACACAACACCCTTCCACTCCGTCCCACTCAAGCACACCTGCGCAGCCTGCCATTTCGGGCTGGGGGTATAGGCACACTACACCCTCCCCTCTGTCCGAGTGGCAGGAAAAACCCCTTTCCGTGCCATTCTGGCTGATCGGCAGTACACACACCCAGCTGGTCTGGCCAGTTTGGGCCGGGATTAAAACCCATCTTTCTGCCATCCCTGCAGATGATAGCGGGCACACTCACCCCGCCGCTCTGTAGGCATGGCAGACGTGCATCAGCGCCACCAACAATGCTGGTGTGGTAGGCACACTACACCCTAAAAAAAATGCGTGTGGTCTGGAGTTAGAACCAGCCCCGTAGCGTGAAAATTTAACAGCAGGGGCCAGGCCAATAGCAGGGGTGGCCAGGACATAAATGTTACTAAGTAGAGCAAACAAGCAGAGGGGGCCCGGCCCCCCAACCCCCCTCGCACGCTAAGGGCCTGGATAGAGCCAACGTGGTTCATTATGTGATCTGAAGTTAGAGCTAACGAACCCATCAATTTTACACCTTAGCCGCTCTCTAAGGACCGTCCTGTGGTGGGTGGGTGCTGTGGACCAGTACATGCTATCAATAAAGAACATTTGTGTCCCATTTACCAGGTATGTGACGAAACAGTTGTGCTGAAGACTTTTGAAGATGTGACACAACGCATCCCCGTCAATGTGACAGTCTGACATGACAACATCTTGAACACGACTGTTGACCTGATTGATAGTGAAAATGTTACATAATTACTTTTTTTCTTACTAATTGGGGGTGGGGGGGGGAGGGCGGACTGTCCAACTGAGGGTCCCAGGCTCGATCCCCGAGACCCTCCCAGCTTTAAAATGGGTTCATAACTTTTTAGTTAGGGAAGTAAAGGCAGGCTGGGCGTTGTGATAACCACATATTCCCTTCATATGCCGAGGTTACAGAAATAGATTAACAGATGAATTCTACACTTGGTGAGTGGCCTGTCTTAAAGGTTAATTAAGGGATTTAGTTACAAATGCATAAAATAAAAAAAAATAATAAAGTTATTTCTCGTAGTGTTGTAGAACAAAAACACACATACGCACACAATCAATCACACACACACACAATCATATACACACATACTCAATCACATGCATACACAAGCAATGCACTTACACACTCAATCACATGCATACACACGCAATCACATGCGCACACGCAATCACATGCGCACACAATCAATGCACATACAGACTCAATCACATGCGCACACAATCAATGCACAATCACATTCAATCACATGCGCACACAATCAATGCACATACCCATTCAATCACATGCGCACACAATCAATGCACAATCACATTCAATCACATGCGTACACAATCAATGCACAATCACATTCAATCACATGCGTACATACACACACACACACATACACATAAAAAATCACCACCCACTTGGAGAGCTTTGGAGATGGCCTTGACCTCAGGAGTTGACAGCCCAGCATGGCGAAGTTCAAGCTTCTCACCCCACAGCTGTTTGAGCACCAGCCTCCTGGGTTTCACCTTACCCTCTAGACAAATTCTTTCATAGGTCAGGTGACCAATGTCCACGTCCAGTCTGGACTGTCTCTCGTGGAACTCAGCGGGACGAAAGTCACGGGCAACTTCAGGAGGAGCGAAATGAAGCAGAACAAACATTGACAAATCTCGACACTGACAAATTTTGTTATTGACAAATCTAGACCTTGACAAATATCGACAATGACTAATTTCGACAAATCTCGGAATAAAAAAAAACTAGGCTAGGCGAATTTGTTTTAGACAATCTTCTATTTTTCCAACGAACAATCGTAGAAGCAGCCATTACCTATTTGTTTCATTTTTTTTTGTTTCAAATTAAAATTTCACCCCCCCTCCCCCGTCACACATAGACAGAACCATATTCTAAACAGAACCAAATTTGCGGAATTCAGGCAGAGGCAAGTAGCATTACTAACGTTAGTGGCGCCATATCCAAGTAGTATTACTAACGTTAGTGGCGCGCCTTGGAAGGGTGGGTGGGAGTATAAAATTTCATCCCATTCCCGCGCAGAAAGAAAAAAAAAGGAATACTA
>JAGDYQ010000052.1:4277883-4282883 GCA_021962125.1 Bulinus truncatus
AAGAAATTGTCGTAAGTTTAATTGAAGATGATGTTCCTACAGATGTTGTTGACAGAGTGGAAAGAAAAGGAAATCTGCACAGTTCATAAACTATACCCCCCCCCCCTTACCCCCGCCCGCGCCATTCTTAGGTTCGACAAGGGAGAAGGGCGGTAAGGCAGGTTCAAAAGTCATCCCAACTCGCACTAGGTGACGTGCATAATGACTCGAGTTGTCTCCCCACGCTGTTTGGCACCTTGGCAACTGGGCCCGCAACTCTTGGCTGTCACTCGCAGTGTCAGAACACATAATGATGTCCCTTGCAATGAAACTCGAGCTGCGCAGATGTGCGGTGTCTATCAGGAGGGACGAGAAGTTTATTGAGCCGGAAAGACAAAAGCCACTTATTTAATTTATTATCGCCACTTCAGTTTATACGTGAGTACGTGCAATGACTTTCAGGACCAGCAACTGAGGCCCCTCTGATCACCCCACACCTACCCACTGCCAGACTAGTGTTGTTTTAGTCCCAGGTCATATTTTAGTTTCAGTTTTTATTTCGTTTTTTCTGTAATAATTTTAGTTTTCGTCTAGTTTTAGTCTTGCTGCTAATTCTAGTTTTAGTTTTAGTTCTCGTTGACGAAAACTCAACATTTTCGTCAACGAAGGTTTTAGTTTTAGTTTTCGTCAACGAAAACAACACTATGCCAGATCTGCCAAGAGGGGGCCCGGACTGAGCTGGCCAATCAATTTTTGAAAATATTATTATCAACACGGGGGGGGGGCGTGATAGCCCTGCCCAGGGGCTCGAAATTTCTGTCGGTGGGCCTGCCCACTGCTAAATCTTTTTATAGCTGATTAATTATACCATCAAAGGCGTTACATCATAAGTGAACGATCCCTAACGAACCATTTACACTTTCATTTTTTTTTCTTCAAAATATTCCTTTATCCTCAGTACCCAATAATTTTACAAAGAACTTGAGTTTAAGTTCCATCCGAAATACATGTTGTTGTTTTTTTTTAAATGAAAATTCAAGTAGCAGACGAGGGGATTATTCTTTGTCGCGTAACCAGCTCATGGCAGATAACCCCAGCAGCAAAAAAGTCGTGACTTACATCCATTTGCATAATTAATGCGTTGCTAGGGACTCGATCTCAAGGGATGGGATGTAACACCTGATTTACATTCTTTGAAGGTTTCGATTCTCTCTCTCTCTGACATTGCTCTCCCCTGCCATACAAAAAGTGGGCGTCTACTCGTGCTGTAGACAGGTCTCCCACAGATCACATTGGGGTGGGTTACTGTAAACTGGTGTGTCAACATGGCGTGTAAATCTGTCGGCAAGATGAAACGGTAATGTGGCAGCCTCTGGTTTCATTTATTATTAATTGGAATTGTTCCACTCGATATGACAGCGAAGGGATTTGAGATAAAGAACTTACACACAGACAAGCATAAATACATGTAATATATGACAACAGACAAAAACACACACAATAACACACACTAACTGATAGTAAAAAAAAAAGCCATTGAATTAATTACCATTGTTTGGTTACAAGCTTAAGGCCCACAGTCAGGACCGCTTTATCATATAGGCACAGTAGGCACTGTTCCTAGGGCCTACGAATTTTTCAAGGGCCTACGAAAGCCAAAATGGCAAATAAGTGCCGGTGCATTCTTGAAAAATATTTAAAAAATGAAATCGGGGAGGGTCTACGACTTTGAAAGTGCCTAGGGCCTACGATGACCTTAAAACGGCCCTGTCCACAGTAGCCCTAATCCGGCCCTGCCGGTGTGTGTGAAGTGCCTGTAAGGATGAGATGAAATCTCTTAGATCCTATAAACCACTAATGGGAAGGTTTTTATGGTTCCCTTCTTTTCATCCCCCACCATAGACGATAGTGCAATGAACATGGAGGCATTACGGGAGACATAGCGGAGACTTAAGCCATGACCTGAAATATCCATTGGTCCTCACCGGAGATCGAACCAGTGACCCTCAGGTCGACAGTCGAGCGCTTTACCACACGACCATACGTCCCCAAGGCCCTGCCGGTGTCGCAGCCCATACAGACACACCCACATACGTAGCAGCAAAACCAATCAAAAGAATGTATACGTTGTACAAAAATAAAATGTAAATTAGCACGTAACTCGTGGCAGGGCCGACGGAAAGGACTCGCAGCCCGAAAACATGCCTGGGGCCCATGTCAATACGGACTGCCCCATGTGTCAAGACGGCCTTGCAGCGGAAATAACAGTACAGGCCATGTTTATTTTTTATTTTTTTCTTTTACGGTCAACAACTTTGGAATACCGCAATAATAAGATGATTAAACTACTAATCAGTGCCGAATCTAGGGATCTTGGGCCCTGGGGGGGCTTGGCCTCTTTGGGGGCCCCTGCATTTTGACATTCGACACCATGACATAAGATAATGTACTTAATATTAATGTAAAAAAAAACTGGGGGCCTCTCTCAAGCCGCAGCCCGGGAAGACCTTTGAATTTGGACCCCCCCCTCTCTCGCCACCCTAGGTACGCCTCTGCTACTATTGTCAGATGTGTATCAACAATATTCCGTTATTTGAATGTGCACACAATTTAATTTGTGACTTGGAGTATCTGTAGTCTCCACGGGTCAAGAAGTGATTAACTAGTCACCGCAAATACGTCATGTGCTTGTGACGTCGTAAGGTGACGGTGACTGTGTCACAACATGAGTCGCATTTAAACATAAACCTTACATTTCTTTGCAGTTATCTATGTCAGTGTATGATAAAGAGACACACAGAGAGAGAGAGAGAGAGAGAGAGAGAGAGAGAGAGAGAGAGAGAGAGAGAAAGAGAGAGAGAGAGAGAGAACATTTGTGAAGTCTATCTGCCTGGGTACGTGTGGACTTTAATTATTTAAACAGTGTACTGCACATCTTACATTTATTTATCATTGTTCATATATCGCCTACACGAAGCCATACAGATAGCCATACAAACTAACGTTCTTTAATTCATCATAACCATTCTTCGCCATATTTAAGATGGGTGGACAAAGGGAACCTCACCTGGCCCTGGTAGAAAAATCCCGTAGGGATGGCTCCAGTCGAGCGTTCTATACCGCACGACCACTCGGACTCGAACCCTGGCGATATCTTACCAGGCCCGTGGCCAGGTCAAAGTAAGCAGGGAGGCACCAATATCCAGCAAGGGGGCACCTTTACTTTTTCTTTATTTTTTCCATTTTTTTCTTCTTTTTTAAGCCTCGGGGCACTCCACACCTGGGGGGGGCACGCCCCCCACCCAATGCCCCATCCTTGGCTACGGGGCTGTATCTGACGCGAGGAAAGTGTAATATCACTTCTACTAAACGACCACGGTAAATCCCAGGCACAATTATAACCTGAGACAAATAGGGTCACTCGTACCCCCCCCCGGTCATACTTTTATGTCAAAAGTATCTGCAAAATAAAAGCCTATACAGTGGCCCCAAGGTCGCACAGTCTACATATCTAGAAGAAAGGACACTGCTTCCAGATAAACCAGGCTAGTGCACAAGAAACCCAAACAGATAAAACAGATCATACAAACAGATCATACAAACAGATCATGCAAACTGTTGAGGATCCCGAGAAGGGTACCTTTGGCTTGTTGCTAAGAGTATGAGGGCTGACTCAATGATGACTCGTATTTGTATTTGTGTTTCTACCACACACAGTCTCACCAACAAGTAGACGTATAACAAGTGACGAATAATCAATTCCACAAGCGTGTGTACAACACCAAGATATATTTATTATACAAAGGCACCAGTCCGTAACAGGGATCTGGTGACTTATCATAAGCAAAGATAATACAAACTGCAGCAAATAATCCAATATAAAATGAATGAGGGGAACAAGGACGTTATCACTAGTTAATTCTCTCTCTCTCTCTATCGCTCACCCAGAGCCACACAAGTCGACTGGTCGCTACCAAGACCCTCCGTCGAATGTCGACGAATCTAGATTTCATTCCTCATATCACTTTTCCCACGTGACCCTTAGCCAATCAAATATAATATATGTTTCTTTCAAACTTTCAAATTAGGGGGTGGGGCCTAGATGAGGAGGGAGGGAGAAGTACGTCGTATAGACAAAGACCGTAGTAACTGGACATCCATCCCTTTGTCGGCAAATTGACCAGGGCGAATCCCGCGAGGAATGTAACGTGTTTCTGTTAACCGCTACTTTGGTTCGTCGGCGGAGATTCCGCCGGACACCTCGTCTATGACGCAATTAAGGGGTGGGGTAAAAAAGGTGGGGAACTTGAGAACGGGAACGTATATTATTATACATGGTATAATATACACCTTAACGTTAGTAATACTATTAAGTTAGGGGTTGGAGTAAGGGGATAGTTTCGATGTTATTCGTCACAACTTGTGACACAAACAGATCATACAAACAGATCATACAAACATATCATACAAACAGATGGTAAAAACAGATCATACAACAGATGGTACAACAGAAAAAAAACAAATTATACAAAGAAATCATACAAAAAGATCATTCAAACAGATGGTACAAACAAATGGTACAACAGATAATACAAACAAAACATAGGCAACAGATAATACAAACAAATCATGCAAATAGATTATACAAACAAATGGTACAACAGATAATACAAACAAATCATACAAACAGATGGTACAACAGATAATACAAACAAATCATACAAACAGATGGTACAATCATACAAACAGATCATACAAACAAATGGTACAACAGATAATACAAACAAATCATTCAAACAGATCATACAAACAAATGGTACAACAGATAATACAAACAAATCATACAAACAGATGGTACAACAGATAATACAAGCAAATCATACAAACAGATGGTACAAACAAATGGTACAACAGATAATACAAACAAGTCATACAAACAGATGGTACAACAGATAATACAAACAAATCATACAAACAAATGGTACAACAGATAATACAAATAAATCCTACAAACAGATCAT
>JAGDYQ010000052.1:4287883-4447883 GCA_021962125.1 Bulinus truncatus
ACCCACTAAAAAACTTGATCTGATTCCGAGACCCACTAAAAAACTTGATCTGATTTCGAGACCCACTAAAAAAACTTGATCTGATTCCGAGACCCACTAAAAAACTTGATCTGATTCCGAGACCCACTAAAAAACTTGATCTGATTCCGAGACCCACTAAAAAACTTGATCTGATTCCGAGACCCACCTATAATGTATGAAAAAGAACAAAATAAAGAAAATCAACAGTTTATTTATTTATGTTTTCTCGATTTTGTAATTAGTTAAAATTTCAAATCAGAACTCGACTCACATTTTGAGAGCCGCTGTTTAATACTATGACGTCATCTGCGTATTTCTGTGCGCGGCTGGCTGTGTGTTCGTGTGTGTGTAATGTGTGTGTGTGCAGTGTGTGTATATGTATGTATGTGTGTGTGTGTGTGTTTCCAGGTGCTGCAGCGTGTGTGCCATGAACGTGATGTACATGGATGATTACACAAAGGTGTGTGTCGGTCGAGTCAGTGTGTAGTCTATATGTGTCATGTGAGCGTGTTATTGGTGAGTCAGTGGTCAGATGTGGCCATTCTATGTGTCAGAACTATTTGAGAACCTGACTCTCTTTTAAAACAGATCTATCTATCTATCTATCTATCTATCTGTGTATCTGTCTGTATGCCTGTCCTTCCGTTCGCCCATTAGTCCGTTAGTCAATCTGTCTGTCTGTTTCTCCGTCTTAAATCATCTAACTGAATATTTACATCTATATCCAGAACCGTTCTAATAAATAGGTCAACTATGTGACTGCCAAGGTTATACATCGCTAAAGACTAAAGAGGGCCCCGCCGTGAAATACTCAAACCTAATACTAATCGCCCCTCCCCTTCCCCCCAGCATAGGTCATCCATAAATCTCAAGAAGTCTTTGTCTATGTCCCCTGAATAACTAAGAACGTCTAGGTGTGTGTGTTTGTGTTTGTTTGTATGTGTGTGTGTGTGTGTTTGTGTTTGTTTGAATGTGTGTGTGTGTTTGTGTTTGTATGTGTGTGTTTGTTTGTATGTGTGTGTTTGTGTTTGTTTGTATGTGTGTATGTTTGTATGTGTGTGTGTTTGTGTTTGTTTGTATGTGTGTGTGTTTGTGTTTGTTTGTATGTGTGTGTGTTTGTGTACATACTTGGGGGCGGGGGCAATTAAACGGATGCTTGCGAGGCCCCTCCCCCTCTTCTAGCCTGTGACAAGAGCCATGACCGATGGTGATATGCTAAATATAAATTGCAGGGGGGGGCTGCCAGGCGCGGGGCCCAATTTGGAGCAATCGGTAAAAATCGCCCTACAGCCGGGCCCTGTATATATAATCAGTGATTGAGTAGATTTTTTTTTTGTTTTCCCGCCAAGAAAATTTTGTTGGAAACGAATGAAAGTTTAGAAATAATATTTTAGCTTTTCAAAAACATTTGAGCTAGCAAGCGTTTTAATTTCTTTCTAAACATATTTTCTGAAAAAAAAACAACAAAAAAATAACTCCTTAAAGTTTCAGACAATTTTATGCATATCTTCGTCAAGCAATCTAGCGTTTCAAAAAAAATATAGCTTAAAAAAATGTAACCTACATAAATAAATAAATGCTAGACACAACAGGAGCTTGGCAATTTTTTTTTTAATCCATTTTTTTTTTAACTGAGTTTAAAAAAAAAATGTGGATTGTTTAGCCGCCTTACAGTTGAAGTTTACTAGGGAACCCCCCCCCCCCCGGAGTCACGCGAGCGTTCATTGGTTCTTTCTTCGTCATCATGGTCGACGGCACGAGAGTTGAAACATCGCTTTTCATTGGCCGAGGGTGATTCCCACGGTCGATAGAGCGCTTTCCATTGGACGACGCTTTGGTAACAGTAGTAAACATTACGGCAGCAAAAAAAAAGCGGGTTGGGAAGGGAGGGGGGAGGACGCTGAGGAAAAGAGAGAGAGAGAGAGAGAGAGAGAGAGAGAGAGAGAGAGAAGAGAGAGAGAGAGAGAGAGAGAGAGAGAGAGAGAGAGGGGAAAAAGTATTGGGGGAAGGGGTGGGAAATCTGTGTCATCAGAAGGTTGAGAATACTATTGAAAACAAACCAGCACGTGCGTTGTGTAGCCAGATCGTCTGCACTCTGTTAAGAAGCAAAGTGTTTTAAAACATTTTCTTTTTTTTTTTTTTCTTCAAAGATAACGAACAATTAAAACATAACGACAGAGGATAAATATCGCTCTGCCAAAACGCAGCAATATCACTCAAGACGAAGGCGCTATTTTTAAATATACTTCAAATGTTGTTCTTTCAATTACAGACAAAGATACACATTTACGATAAACAGTGAACAACGAGACGCTGTTGATGTTGCTTGTAATATTACTTGATTCTGTGATTTTATTTGTTCATGTGAAGTGATTACTTAAAATAAAATAAAATAAAATAAAAAGGAAAAAAAAAAATACAATTCCTCGCAGGCTGCCTTTTAGCTAAAAGATGGGGTCGCTAACGGTCAGTGGTCACCCACTGGTCAGCCCGAGGTCAGGGCAGCGGAAGCATATGATGATTCGAACTCGCACGCCGTCCTTATCGTCCGCAACAGATTTCTCGTCGTCCTGTCGGATCATGGACGCGGTGATATCGGGCCATGTAGACCACAGCCGCCTGCTGGTCATCTTGTGCACGAACGTGGACCGTATTCTGGACATCCTCAGGCGATGGTTACGTCTGCTGTGTCAGGGAGAGCTGACCCCGCTGAGTGAACTCGACTTGACCAGAGTGACACGCCCTGTCAAGCCTTTGCCAGATTTACTCAAAGGTACGGACGTTGAAATAGTCTATCTATCTATCTATCTATCTATCTATCTATCTATCTATCTATCTATCTATCTATCTATCTATCTATCTATCTATCTATCTATCTATCTATCTATCTATCTATCTATCTATCCATCCATCCATCCATCCATCCATCCATCCATCCATCCATCCATCCATCCATCCATCCATCCATCCATCCATCTATCTATCTATCTATCTATCTATCTATCTATCTATCTATCTATCTATCTATCTATCTATCTATCTATCTATCTATCTATCTATCTATCTATCTATCTATCTATCTATCTATCTATCTATCACTCTCTCTCTATCTCTCTCTCTCTCTCTATCTATCTATCCAAGGCCGTACCCAGGATTTTGTTGGGGGGGGGGGGCTGTGCGGTTTGGGGGGGGGGGTGTGTGCGGAGAGTTTTATATAAGAAAAAATTGCAACACAATGATAAAGAAGTATATTTTGTAATAAAATTTGATTTTTAGAATTAATTTGGGGGGGGGGGGGGGGCTGCATGGGTACGGCCTTGTATCTATCTATCTGTCTGTCTGTTAGAAAATAAATAAACATTGGTATATAGCATTAAAACTAGTTTTATTAAAAATAACACTTTTTAATCTTGTAAGTACATTTATAACAATACCATCATGCTATTGACTATAAACAAACAATGAAATCTAACTTGTAATTACAGCGCATTGAAAAATAGTTCAAATGACGTAATGAATTCTTCATCGAGTCGGTAAAAGGAAGTGAACAATACATGTGGGATGGGTTGTATTGTAGGAAGGAGGGTGGGGGAATGGGGGTAGGGAGAAGCAAAGTGATCAGTAACGTAATTAGGGCGTTAAATTTAACCCAATTGAGAAATAACTGTTCTGTGATAGTATATTTCATTAGTTCTGTGATAGTATATTTCATTAGTTCTGTGATAGTATATTTCATTAGATATCAGTTTCGTGCTTCCATCTCATTGTATAGAAAGTTGTCGTCAAAATATTTCAGAAATTATGGTATATCTGTCAGTTGTTTCTAGATCCCTATCTATATATGTATTCATATTTAAAGGACAATAAATTTAAAGCTGAGTATTTCTGAGAAGAGCATTCGTAGTATTGATCAATGAGTTGACGGGCATATACCGTCATATAATGGTATATACAGGCATATACTGACATATAATGGTATATACAGGCATATACCGACAAATAATGGTATATATTGACATATATAAGCATATACTGACATATAATGGTATATATTGACATATACAGACATATACTGAAATATAACGGTATATATTGGCATATATAAGCATATACCGGCATATAATGGTATATATTGACATATACAGGCATATACTGATACTGTGGCAGAGAAATACACACACACACACACACACACAAACACTTGTACAAAGTATGCTACAGAGACTTCAAACAGACATAATTTCGTGATCTATCTATCTGTCTATCTGTCTGTCTATATCTGTCTATCTGTCTGTCTATCTGTGACTTTCTGTTCATCTGTGACTATCGGTCAGTCTGCCCGTTCATCCACTGGGAAAGACAGACTGAAACGATAACAGAGAGAAATACAGATATGTAATTAAATGTAACGATATATAGATAAACACATTGATTGGAGAGAGAGAGAGAGAGAGAGAGAGAGAGAGAGAAAGAGAGAGAGAGAGAGAGAGAGAGAGAGAGAGAGAGAGAGAGAAAGAGAGAGAGAGAGAGAGAGAGAGAGAGAGAGAGAGAGAAAGAGAGAGAGAGATGAAGGTACTCATGTAAGCCGGATCAGATACATAGGTGCACATGCTCTGCTTATTGATCAGATAATTCAGCGAGACGGGCAATCAGTCAGTGGAACGAGAGGAGCTGGCAGAGGTGAAGGCCAATGACGCCTGGGGGTGAGCCGACGTCGCTTTTTTTTTTTGTTTAAATTTTGCGTCGATCCATTCCAGCGGCCGCCATCATCATCATCAGCAGCAGCAACAGCAACAGCGTGAGTAACTAACGGAAAGATACCATTGTCATTAGGTCACAGCTTTAAATCAACAAACAGTAACTCACATACAATAACGAAACAACCTATGGGTTTACCCATGCGTGACGCTTGCACTTTTACACGCAAAAACAAATGATACCAGACTATGTTTGGGGGCGGGGGGGGGGGCGTTGAAAAGGGGGTGGGGGTCGGTGAGTGATGGGTGGAATGGATAATTTTTTTTCCTGAGGGAGGAGTTCGGGGCAAGAAATATGAGAACGCGCCCAGCCTCTTGGTAAGTCACTGTTTTTTTCCCCACACCCATTGTTTATTTACAATTCTGTCATAAGCTTGACTTCAGCACTACATTTAAATATTTAAACAACAAGGAAAAAAACAATTTCATGTTTTTTTTTATTATTATTAATTTTTACATGAATGTCAAATTCACGTGTGCATAAATCATTTGCCACAAATGACGCCATCAAATAATTAACATCCTCTTTTTTTTTTGGTCTAATTTTTGTCCCTTTCTGTTTGTCAAAGTTGTTTATTTATAGATACATTGGGCATAAATACAACGACGTAATAGAATAAGACTAATTCAATCAAACAAATAACAAACGACTGCTATCACAAGAAATTTTTAGAATCAAAACAAATATATATTTTTTTTTCTAAGGTTATCAGTCGGCAGAAGAAGATCTTAAAATAGAATATTTTGGGTTCGTTATGACTGAAGGGCTCAATGACCTAATTAAGTGTGCCAATGGACATTCACTTCCGCTTAGCTGTCACGTGTTCCGGTCTCTCGTCATATAGGTCAGAAAATAAACAAAAAGATATAAATAAAAATTACACCAGGGAAACTCAACTCTCCCATTTATTTTTAACCATTTGATTGTATACAAAGGGAGCGCTTATTAGTGAGACTACGGTAATAATGGCTCTGCCAATGATTTTTTTCTTTTTGAATCATCCGATTTGATAAAGACAAAAAAAAGGGAAATTACTGCAAAGGATATTCCCGAACGGGTTTGCTTTAGAGGAAAAAAAAAGGAAGGTTAAAAA
Source organism: Bulinus truncatus (assembly GCA_021962125.1). Classification (NCBI taxonomy): domain Eukaryota; kingdom Metazoa; phylum Mollusca; class Gastropoda; family Planorbidae; genus Bulinus; species Bulinus truncatus. Next base: position 4,293,756 of record JAGDYQ010000052.1, read on the forward strand.
TAGATTGCTGGCTGCACAAAGGGGAAATCCCCGATCGGCGACGCATTGATTTGTTTGTCTGGAAATGGCAAGTGGATCTAGAAGTTCGCTCTCAATTAAAGACACGATGCAGTAAAATGACTTTGATGACAACGAGCACTTACCCCCTGCCCCCCCTCCACCCACCTCCACCCCCACGTAAAATAAAAAAGACTCCCGTCGTGTTTATTACACGAGTGTACAGAAATAAATGTTCATTTTATGGCGGGCAACGAGCTGTTCAAACAAAAAGCTAAAACAAACAAACAAACAAACAAGTGTGACGAGAAGATTTCCTCGATGCTGACAATAGAAGTGATAGAATATTAATAGAAAACGTTATTGTATAGTACTTTATAGTATACACACTATTTTTACATACTTTTATCATTGAGACGAGCAAACACATAAAACACATAGGGAAAAAAAACACGGGGGGAAAGTCAAATGTTCTATTAATTTTTTTTTAATAAAATATGAAGGAAATAAAAACTTAATCATTCAAGGTCGGGGGGGGGGTTAGTATTATTAGTACACGTTCTTTAGGTATAATGAATGCAGTGTACTTTATACTTTGAGCTAACAAAAACATTGCGGACTAGTCATGCTGGCTATTAGAACCATAACAACACTAGTCATGGTGCGATTACAAAGTCTGGGGTAAAGTGCTTTACTGTCCTATATATCCGTAACAGTGCACGAGTGGCATAAAATGTCGCAGTAAGTTTATGGCACATTTATTGTTATAAAATAGCTAAACAAAATCAAGCAATCACTCTATCTATCTATCTATCTATCTATCTATCTATCTATCTATCTATCTATCTATCTATCTATCTATCTATCTATCTATCTATCTATCTATCTATCTATCTATCTATCTATCTATCTATCTATCTATCTATCTATCCATCCATCCATCCATCCATCCATCCATCCATCCATCCATCCTTCCATCCATCCATCCATCCATCCATCCATCCATCCATCCATCCATCCATCCATCTATCTATCTATCTATCTATCTATCTATCTATCTATCTATCTATCTATCTATCTATCTATCTATCTATCTATCTATCTATCTATCTATCTATCTATCTATCTATCTATCTATCTATCTATCTATCTATCTATCTATCTATCTATCTATCTCTTTGTAGGGCTGCCTATAACATGTACGCAATAAGATTATTTGAACGTTAAGTAACGAAATTTCACAACGATAAAATTAACTATTCATAATCTGACAGTATAGTCAAAGATTATATCTCTATTTTCTCTGCATATGTTTGCCCCACTATTTCAGCCGGGTTAAAAGATAAGCCATAAAAAAATAAAACAACTAGCTTCAGGCTATTAATAGAATGTAAACAATAACAAAGCCGGTGATTCCCCGTTGAAGTATTACGTCATTTTGTGTGATCGCGTGCTCTTCATTTATTTCAAGGAAAGATCACCGCGTCTGAATGTTGACATTATAATAAAACTGACCAAAAAAAAATATAAACCTTTATCGATTTGATTGATTTATGGCTTGAAGATTAACTTTGGTCCGGCAATTTCCGTTACTTATTAGGTGTAATTGTTACTCATCTGGACAAGTTACAAAAAATAAATAGGGAAATATTAGTTTAGATTTCTTCGAATCCAAGTCACTCGAGGAAAGGAGATATGTTTATTATCCAAATAAAGTGTTTGAGGAGTCATTATTTTAATCAGCCCCGGGGGGAGGGGGGGTTCGACTATCTCTGACTTTACCCTCCATTCTATTCCCCCCCCCCCAACGCTTTTCCTCCCTCTATGTGATTTTATATACAGATATATTTCCTTATATGATGCTGATGTCCCAACAAACATGTTTTTTTCTGGTGGGGCCCAATAATGCGTGAAGAGATTGGTTTATATATATATTTATTTGTATCAATATCTACGCATGTGTGGTTTAATTTTAATAATTATCAAAGCTCAGTTATTAAGTGATGTCATGCGTTTTGTGTTTACTTCTTCAAGGCCATCATTACGGCTTGTTGTTTTGTTTGTTTCAATGTTGTTAAATTATCAAAGGAATGGGGGGGGGGGGGGCGAAGAGGGTTAAAAAAAAATCACTGTAACGTTAACATGTGGGTGTTTGGGGGAGGGGGGATCTTCTTTACACTCCCTCCCAACTCCCTCACCGACGTGTTTTAGCGCCACCCCCCCCCGCCCGCACCCTCGTCTTTGATGTTCATAACGTTATTAATAGATGGCCAGCTGAGGTCACTATAAAAGATTCGGGACACACCACGCTGTGCAGAGTGAGCTGTTTATTAGCACTTATAACAGGACAAACTGGGCGTGGCCTGTGTCTGTCTGTTTGTGTGTGTGTTGAGGTGGGGAAAGAAATGGAAGCACTTTGTGCACTACTATGTCGTAACGTGGTTAGTAACCAGTTTTTGGAAAAGTACACAAGACCTGTACGGGCCATTACAATTGGAAGGAAAAGGGGAGGGGGGGGGGAGAAGAGAGATAAGACAAGAGGCTGTTATGGGGAAGAACAAAACCCCGGGGGTGGGGAGTTGGGGGGAGGGGAGAAGGGAGGGCGTCAAACACTACAAAGTACATTACTAAAGTGTAATTTTTTTTAAAAAAAAGGACTGTATTATTTTTCAACTAGTGTCTTAGATCATAGTCAAAGCAAAAAAACACTTACACACACACGCACTTATCGATCATACATCCTGGACTGGTTCAAAACCTTGGCCAGGTGACACGCACAAACTCAGACGACTCCCGAAAACTAGGCCCAGTTTTTTTAATTTTTGTTTTGGTTCGATAATGATATATAAAAGGCCAATCTGGCAAGCCACTTCAATCAGTCAGTCAGTCAAATGAGCCAGCGACGCAGCGTCGTTTACCTTCCCCAGTTACCGACAGTCAATAACAAACACATGTGTCAAGCTCTAATGCGTCTATCGGTTGTGCTTGAGTTACTTCCTAATTGCGGATTATTAAGAAATATTTTCTCGCAGGTAAAAGATTTATTTATTTAAACTTGCCGGTTAAACTTGTTGGTGTTATATTTATCTATCTATCTATCTATCTATCTATCTATCTATCTATCTATCTATCTATCTATCTATCTATCTATCTATCTATCTATCTATCTATCTATCTATCTATCTATCTATCTATCTATCTATCTATCTATCTATCTATCTATCTATCTATCTATCTATCTATCTATCTATCTATCTATCTATTAGTGTATTTATCCATCTATTTGTGTATCTGTCTATCTATTTATGTGTGTATCTATTTATTTGTCTATATGGCCGTCTTTCTGCGTATCTATCTTTCTATCTATGTATATACATCTATTAATGGGTCTATCTATCTATATATCTATCTTTCTATCTATCTATTATTCTCTCTGTTTGACTGACTATCGATTTATCTCTCTATCGATCTCTTCGTAAATAATGAATTAGTTTGCCGTTAATAGATAATAGTCGACAAGGCACGAGTATAAACAAAGTAGATCGGTAAAGGATTAACAGGCAAGACTAAGTGATTGTCAGGATGACTAAACTGATGACTAAATGATTGATTCAGTCATGATTGATTCATTACGTTGACGCTTTCAATCTTTCAGATTTACCTACAAGTGAATCCACACACGTGTCTAGACAGCCAGACATTTTGAAGGTCACCGAACTAGCTGCCCAGGTGCGCGGCAGATCAGGTCAGCGACCTGCCTTAGGTCATCTCAGAGAAAACACATTCCAAGACCGTCCGTCTTTAGAGGGCAGCCTACGGAGAAGGGGTCATTTCTGTTTTAAGACAAGCATGGGCGGCCCAGCCCCGAAGATGGCGTCCAGGCGACCCTTGGGTGCCCCGGAGCGAAACGCCGCGGGCGATGTCATAAAAGGTCAAGTTATAGGCCGAGCTCGACCCATGGACATTGTCCAGCCCGACCAGCCGGATGGTCGAGGTGTTTCCCAGAACACGCAGAACGTGACGGACATCGTCCGCGCTCTGCGGGAGCTTGGTGACAACCTTGACATCAGCATGAGGAACCACAAAGAGGTAAGCTGACCATGAGATGACCACTGGTCATCATCTTAAGCATTACTGATTATCATAACTTGACATAATTTAAATTTGTTATTTTCCTACTTTTTTACAAACGTACTTATGCATCTTCTCTTTACAATCAAATTTTTTTGTTCATTTATTTATTTATTTAATTTTTTTTTATCTTCCATAGCCGGCAGTGCAAGCGATTTTTGGCGGAAACGCCCAGCCTTGGGCCAGCGTTGACCTCGTCAGGGTCATCAGACAGGACGTCCTCATCAGGGTCGTCGGCACCTCCCTCAAGCTCGCGCTCCTACTCTGGCGATTGTGATCAGCTTTTTCATTTTCATCGCCGCCATTTTGGAATAGTTCAAAAGGTATCCGCAGCAGACGATAATAACAATAAATGGCAGACGATCATGGCTGCATCAGCCATTTTTTTTTTATGTTCACTTCAGTCAGCCCTGTACTTACAGACTCGCACGATCCAGGACAGGAACATCTAAGTGTGGATGTGCGCATGCGCGAAAATACATTTGGATTACATTTGAAAAAAAAAAACATGAAGATCAAAAGACACATTTTTTTTTTACTTTTGACCAATGAGAAGAAACCTTTATTTGAGAATTGATAAACGAGTCTACTGGACGATTAAAAACAAACAAATAAACATCAACAACAAGAAAAACAAAAAACATTTTACGACGTCTTTCTAAACCAATGGATGTTTATTATTATTATTATTACTATGATCACGATGGCTGTTATTGATCTTATTATGAAACTTGGACGATCAACACTTTTTTTAAAAAAAAATTCGCCTACATTTTGTGTATTTGTGTTTACTTGTAAATATACATTTTTTTTTAAAACCCAATAATTTACTTTCATAATACCTAGTCCTTATCACCTGCCTGCCAATGTTATATACAAACAAAAACAAAGTCAATTCTTTCATCAAATTGTGAAAAATCTGTTTTGTGTTTTTTTTAATGGTCATTTCTGTGTTTTTTTTAAAAACCCATGTTCAAAACTCTGCAATAAAAAACCCCAAATCTTTTGCAATTAAAACAAAAAAAAAAACAATCAATATTTTTTTCACGTGATCTCAAAATGCTTTATTATATTCTCGCTTCCACTCATTTTATTACACAAACCATTTCAATTATTATGATCTTGTGTAATGTACAAAGTCTACTTATGTAAATATATTAAAAACATGACGTAGATTCGTATGTTAGTTTTATTGTTTATATAGAATGGGCTGCATTGCTTTTGCGCTTGTAATTCAATATCATTGCAGTGTGCCACGAAGTATAGGCTAGTTGGTCCATAATCTGGGTTCATCATTGCAGTGTGCCACGAAGTATAGGCTAGTCGGTCCGTAATCTGGGGTCATCATTGCAGTGTGCCAGGAAGTATAGGCTAGTCGGTCCATAATCTGGGTTCATCATTGCAGTGTGCCACGAAGTATAGGCTAGTTGGTCCATAATCTGGGTTCATCATTGCAGTGTGCCAGGAAGTATAGGCTAGTCGGTCCATAATCTGGGTTCATCATTGCAGTGTGCCAGGAAGTATAGGCTAGTCGGTCCATAATCTGGGTTCATCATTGCAGTGTGCCAGGAAGTATAGGCTAGTCGGTCCATAATCTGGGTTCATCATTGCAGTGTGCCAGGAAGTATAGGCTAGTTGGTCCATAATCTGGGTTCATCCAACATAAGGCAAACAGTAGAACTAAGCAAGACCTAATATTAATTTATGAATTCAACACGGGCCTACATAATGACTACACGCGATTATCATTTTGGGCTTTATCAAAGTATGATAGAAAAAAAAAAAAAAACAAACAATAAAAGTCTTAACATTTGCAATTTAAAACTCTAGACCTCCGTCGTCTAGACATTGCCAATTACTTATAAATTTCAGTGTGGGGGGGGGGGAAGCCTAGTTTGACATTTCTTTTATAAGCTTTTATTACTTAACAATTGCAAGCACGTAAATATCTATGTAAAAAAAAACACGTTTTTTTTCGAAAGCAGTATTATTTTTGTTATCTTCGTTATTATTTCTTTCAATATTGATACAATAACATTGAATGCACTTGTTGGGAAAAAAAATATTGCATTCACTGTCACATTGATTTCCCCCGCCCCCCCCTTCCTTTCCACGGTTCGCTGAATTTTAAGCCCTTAAATATAAATCTGTGATTTCACGAATGTATTGTCTTGTTTATTATTAAGCGCCAACTAGAAAAACCGGCTATCAGTAAGGGGAATAATGCCGATCTTCGACACGTGCAAATAGCAAAAGTCTATCTTCCTTGTAACGCGCGCTTCGTCACGCTTTATCCTCACAACGCTGGCTCATTTATTACACTTCCATCCTTTGCAACTGGATTTTTCAATCGGATATTCCCATTTTTTAAAAAATAATACACGCGTTTTAAAGAAATTCCAATCTATAAATAACATTTTTATTTCTTGTAAATTACTTTAAATATATATATATTCATATATATATATATATATATACATGTATATATATTTAACGAATTTCAAGTTATGTAAATTTCGGAAATAAAATGTGCAATAATATACATGGTATTTAACCCCCCCCCCCAACCACTTCCGTATTTTATCCACATGCTTTACATTTTTTTGCAATATATTGATGTCATGAACAATTTGTCGATGTTTTTTTTCTTTAAAATTAATGAAATTTTAAAACATATCATTATCATGTACAGTTTATGACAAGCTTCAAATGGTTCACAAAATTTGATGACGTCATCATCTCACATAATTTCTTTCTTCATTTTTTTTTTGGTTTGTTTATATAATGTACATATTGTAATGAATGTATTGTTTCAAAAGATGCTTACAGACAGTTTAGAATTTTAGCCACGCGATAGTTTAGTATAACGTATCGATAAGGAAGATTGGTATGTATATAGCAAGTTCTGTTTTTACTTTTGCTTCTTAGATAACGCATCTCAAAAATCATTTCCAAGAACTGTAACTCTGATATAACTTTACTTAACTGCCCTTAATTCTTTTGTTCAACATATTAATACACACATATGGAAATAAAGGGGGGGGGGAGTTGTGAAAATGTCATAAAATGAAATGAGAATGTTAGAAAAATGAAATGGAATGAAATTGTAAAGTAATGTAAGAAAGTTTTAATGTCTTTTTTTTTCTTTTAGAAAAGTGAGATTTGTAAATATTGGAATGTAAAGAATGATATAAAAGAAGACACTATTTTGTCTGCTTATCTCAGGAACGATGACATGTGTCATTTGATGTCATGTCATACTCGACTGTGGTGGATACACATTTAAAAAAAAATGTTTTTTTTTGAGCTCTTTCATAAATAAATAAAGTCAACAACAAATACCTAAAACAGCTAAATCCCAGAAATAAGTATCTTTTGGCTTGTTTCTCGTTTCATATTGTTTACCCACTTTTCCCGCCTCGAAATCTCACCCCGCCCCTTTCCTCTCTATACACCCCCACGTGCACAAGATATACTCCTGCCTGCACGCACCAGGCTAGGGGTCAGTGGGTCGGGGGTCACTGGGTCAGTGGGGCGGGGGGGGTTACAATGATGGAGGAAAAACGACGTGACGTACGCGCCAAAGGTATCAGCTGTTGTCAATGGGTATTTTTTTCTCTCTTTGCATGGTGTTTATGCATTACAACTCTTGTCTGGTGACGACACATGTGGTGGACCCATAATTGTGCGCATGCAAAAACAAACTTGCCTTTATTAAACAATTTTTTTTTTGAAAAAATCATTTATTGTGTGTGTGTATGTTGTTTTTATTTTTTAAAACATGCGCCCCATAAAAATTGATGGCAGGGATTACTTTTGATTGAATATTGATTTTATTTGATTATTATTATTGTTCAATTTCTTTTGAAACGAATAAATTAAGTATTTATGCTATTCCTTTGTATTTTGTGCTTATATGAAACTCTGCGTGTTTTTTTTTATGTTGTGTGTGTGTGTATGTGTACACATGTATGTGTATGTAACACCTGGTCCATTGGGTTAACTAAGTAAATGAGGACCGACTGAATTCAATGAGCGAGAGGGTGGTGAGGGGAGGGAGTGATGTAACTGAGTACGTGGATCTAATTGTGTCATGATTCTAACAATGATGTCGTTTATCATCAGATTTGTTTTAAATTTCAAAATCTCGTATTCATTTGTCTATAACCATCTTTTGTTTGTATCTTTCAAATGCTGGAATATATTTACTTTTTTATTTGCAGAAATAAATAAATAGTTTGCTTTCAATAATGTGTTACTGATGTTTAAATGTACTGTCCTACTAAATGTCTAAAGGGGACGGATGGTCGTGCGGTAAAGCGCTCAGCTGTTAAACTGACGGGTCTCGGGTTCGATCTTTGGTGTGGACCAATTAAAAGCTGCCCCACCCATCCCATGCTTACAGGGACCCCCACACACATTAAATGTCAAAAACCAACATAATTCTACAAGTTACATAACAGCCAAAAAAACAAAACACTGTGGATTTGTAAACAAAGGATGCATTCTCGAAACAGGGGGGCTATGTATGCATGCAGTCATTGACTTCAATTGTTTACTCAAACAAACAATAACAGTTGACTCCTGATAAGAGGCAGGCGATTCCTCCCCCCTCCCATCAACTAGGGAGTGACCCATGTTACATCCGTTAAAAAAAAACCTCTGGTCATTCTCAACACCAGTATAATCAACCATTCTTTCACCAACTGGATATTGCTTGAATCAACAGTGTCCCCCCCCCCCCAACGGGCAAGTTGAAATGGTGAGATGATTCATCTACGGTCAGGACTTACTGACCGCTCCTTGACCACCTTGAATAGCTAATATTCAGTGGCGTCATCGTCGCTAATGTCCAATATGTTTTAAAAAGTATACATATATCACTATGCAGCATATATGGCTTGCACCATATGACAGTGTAAAGTGGTGTAAACCAGTTTAGAGCAGTATAAGGAAATGTAAAGCAGTATATATATATATATATATATATATATATATATATATATATATATATATATAAGTGAATAGCATTTTAATGAGTATTTAACTGTGTTTAACAGTATTATAACAAGGCATAGCAGTTTATAACAATTTATAGTAGCCTATAATAGTACAGCATTGTAGATCATAAGCAGTGTATTGTAGTGTATAGCTTTTTACTCAGCTTTCTTCTTAACCAGGGTGGGACGGATGGTCGAGTAGTGTAGATACTCGCCTGTCGACATGAGAGTCCTGGATTCGATCCTCTGTGAGAACCGTGGGAATGTTTTAAAGTGAAATTTTTGATTCAAACTTGGCCCAAAAGTCCACCCAGCTTTAAATATGTACCCGACTTAAGCTGGGGAAGTAAAGGAGGCTGTGCATCGTGCTAACCAAACAATCCCTTCATGTGCCGAAGTTACAGAAAACTTCATATGCCCCGATGGCTCACCATGGCTAAGGGAACTTTACTTTTTATTCTTTAACCAATCATCAGTTTCGTATGTTCGTTCTCGTAAATAGCAACGGGTCAACAACGATCTGGTTTATTTCGATGGCTAGTCGCGGTTGGGCTGACGTCAGCTTGAGGTCATCGGGTGACCGGTCATCCATAAACAAAGCTGGACTTCAATGACACACCGCAGCTGTCCAGTCACACATACGAGTGCACGAGTAACGCCACTAAATATAAACATCGGTCCAAACATATCATTTGGTTTATTTAGACGGAGTTTTTATTTTTTTCTGGGTTAAGATAACCGGTAACCTTGAAACAAATCTATGTAAATAAAAAAATGTGAATAATATTATTGTCGTGACATCACCATCACACAGAAATCTCTTCACCGATTTGCCTTGAAATTTTGACGCCAAATCGCAGTCAATTACTTGCCGTTTTATTTGAATACTTTTTTTTTGTTTACTTATCTGGCATCACTGCCACTGGCTGTATTTGGCATCACTGCCACTGGCTGTATCTGGCATCACTGCCACTGGCTGTATCTGGCATCACTGCCACTGGCTGTATCTGGCATCACTGCCACTGGCTGTATCTGGCATCACTGCCACTGGCTGTATCTGGCATCACTGCCACTGGCTGTATCTGGCATCACTGCCACTGGCTGTATTAAAAAAGTAAATCTTTACTTTTTTTTAAATTTCCTTATTTTCCTTTCTCTCTCTCTCTCCCCCCCCCCCTCCTTTTCATCCTCACCACCACCAAATTCTCCATCGAGACAGTCTCCATAACATCCCCGTCCCTAGAGAATCTCGGCATACTATTGAGTCACGCTCATACCAAGGATGATGTAGCCGTGAAAAGTGAAAACAAAACCTCAGAACGAGACAGCCTCGAAATGAAGCAAATTGACCTTGAAGACGTCAGCGCGAAATGAAAACTAAACAACAACAATAACAACGCAATCATTACAAACAAACAAACAAACAAACCAGTGAACATAACCAGCGAGTGCAGGTATTGATACAAACATTGATATCGCACTTTAAAGAACATAATGGCCGAGTGATTCTGTTTGAAGTCGCTGATAAAAGACGGAACTAGAATATTTATACAGCCCAAAGTTGTTTTTTTTTTCGAATTTTTTTTATTCCATTATAACTTAAACAAGCAATAAACACCTTCCCCCCTCCCCCTCCGCCCTCTCCCTATCAATTAGCATAGGACATAATTTGTGTATACTTTAATAAAGTCATGCTTATAGTAGATGATTGATTCTTTTGAATAATGCCTGATTTCTAAATGTGCACAAGAGGAACAATGATAAGACTGGTGCGCACCATGCGCAACTGTGCATGCACTCTTAAGAAAGGGCGGCCCCAAATATCCTAGTCTTGTCTTCTCTCAGCACCCGGGAACAGTTTTCGACTGAAATCTGTTTTCTTTTTAAGGAGTAAAGATCATGATCTAGAAAACGTCACAAATGAAATAAGAAGTATATATATATATATATATATATATATATAAACATATATATATATATATATATATATATATATAAATAATAGCGGTTTGGGTTCTGCGTTAAATCGAAAGTGAAGAATTAATACAACAATATTCCGGTTTAAAATCGTCAAACGTAGACAATGGTAATAAAAGTCATTTAAAAAATCGGATCTGCCCGAAACCAAAAATAACATAGCCTACCGATCAAGCCTAAGGGAATATAACTATATGTAAAGGTTTTGCAGGGTACAGGTAGTATATATATATATATATATATATATATATATATATATATAGTCGTTATCGTGTGACTTTTGTGCGTTAAAACTAGTGCACATACATACATACATATGTGCCAAACAAAACGACACGTAACAAACAGCCCTAATTACATTCTTTCTTACATACTTACACATTCACCTACCATTTAGCACACCTGACTAGCTAACACCTTACCTATCCACTAACCCACATACCTGCCTACCTACCCACTAACTGCATAGCTTCCTGCATATCGTATCACTTACCCATCTACCTGTATAACTACCTATCTACCCACTTTCTAAACCACCTACTCTTCTCCATACCTAGCAACACCACCCCTCCCACACACACACATTCCACCCGGTCGTCCACTAAGCTTTCTACTCACCCACCCTGTGTTCTACCTGTCTGTATCTACCCACCCACCCTGTGATCTACCTGTCTGTTATCTACTCAGCCACCCTGTGATCTACCTGTCTGTATCTACTCACCCACCCTGTGTTCTACCTGTCTGTCTGTTCTTTTTTCCGTCTGTTTGTTTCCGTATATTTTGTCTGTGACCCATTTAACTTCAACATGTTTTTGTACATTTAACAGTTTAACCATGTTTCAAAATACCACTCCCCCCCCCACTATGGGCGCCACTGTGGGGCAGCACTTTTTTTGTGCGCCTTTACCCAGGGGCGACATCTGCCGCCCGCGCTGTAATACTTTTAGGGGCGGGAATGAGGCGAACCTTTTTTTTTTAGCCCATCGCTAATTACGCCACTGCCCCCTTCTCCTGCCCCCCTCCCCATGTGCACTACGCCCCTGGTTGAATTTCATGCCCGGGCACATCACCTGTGATGTCAGTTATGGCGGCGAAGCCAATTAATTGCTGACATATGCTGACCTTCTCCTATTACAACATTCTGTGACCTTTGTCAGGAAAAAAAAGCAACTTAAGACAAACACGATGAGAGAAAGTGAGGAGGGGGAGGGAAGGGGCGAGAAGACATGCAGATAATAGAGAAAGAAATGGATTGAGAGACAGAGAGAGGAGAAAGAGAGAGAGAGAGAGAGAGAGAGAGAGAGACAATATAGTAAAGACGCCATCAGTAGCCGCGATCTGAGCGTGACCCACCTGGACACATGTGGAACTCGTACGCATGACATCAGAGCGCACATGCTGTTCAGTTGGGTGGAAATGAGGTCAAGTTTAGCCTCAATCCGTCGCGCGCTTTACCTCCCCTCCCCCCTTCACTAAAATTAAGAAAGCATGGGAAGTCTGTTGAGCAGGAGGATGAGGGGAAGGGGGGGTGTCTACTGTCTAAGGTTTACCTGAAGAGAACTTGTTCAATTTACTCAGAGTTACTAGACCAAACTGTCCAAGAACAGAGAGTTTTCTGGGCACCGGCATTTCAAACACAATACTTCTTCAAAGACAAAGGTTGTTTCCTTCTTCAGTTATTAGAGATGGTCATATCTTGCCCCATAGGTCTGCCCTAAGTCATCAGTCGACGCCGTTATAATACCTGCAAGCACATGACGTCAGGTGTTGTCTAACTGATTCAAATGTAGTCATTTTGTTTATTTAATGTGAAATTTTTTTTATTCAAACGAAATTTTTAAGATAATTCATTTTTGGTTCACTGATGTGAATGACCCAGAAAATGGAGCAACTGGAGAACAAAAAAGGTGCTTACAAGTAAAGACCTACCGGGCATTACCCCCCCCCCCCATTGCTCCTCTACGGGTGACGTTGAATGGTGTACATGTTCCATTTAGTAACTGTGTCAGGGCTGTTGCACGATTTTGTACTGACTATGAGAGAAAGAAAGAAAACAAACAAACAGTAGAATTATGACGTGTTGCTGTGTACTGGGTTGAACCCCTTCCCGCAGACGTGAAGCCTTCATCTCTGATACCAGGTCGTACACCCGTGTATCATCTGATTCCATTAAATGAGGAAAACACACACTCACACACATACACACACTCACACACATACACACACTCACACACACACATACACACACTCACACACACACATACACACACTCACACACATACACACACTCACACACATACACACACTCACACACACACACACTCACACACATACACACTCACACACATACACACACTCACACACATACACACACTCACACACACACACTCACACACACACATACACACACACTCACACACACACATACACACACTCACACACATACACACACACGCAAGCACGCACACACGTACGCAGACACATAGAAACACTCCCTCCCCCTTCAACTTCCCATCAATAGTTTGCACCCTGTAATGACCCCCCCCCCACCCCCTTCATTATATATTCCCGCCTCATCTTCATTGCCATGATCTGACGTTGTTGAAGCAGACGACTGTCAGTTACGAGATGTGGATCTTATCTGGATCTCTCTCCCCCCCCCCCCCCTTCATATTTTTTTTTTGGAATTGCACTTAGCAAGAACAACTTACTCCCCCCCTCCCAATCTTTCCGAGTGTCTTTTTTTTTTAAATATTCAAATAGAAATAATAATAATAAAATCATTTTCCAAACAAAGTTTTAACACACCGTGTAAAAACCAAAAAAGGGAAATAACTTGAAAACAAGAATCAATTAAAATACAGACTAAATATAAACATAAGTTTTGGAAAAAAACAGACCAAAAACAAAACAAAACAAAAGACTGTCCCTTTTTTTTTTTTTTGAGAGACCCCCTTGGAAGGGGGGGGGGAATGAAGAGTGTATCGGTTGGAATTATTTAAAGAGGTCTCCGTGTACTGTTAGATTGAGGATCATCAGAAACTGCTTGAAGACGAAAACATGGGAACGAAATTCTCAGTAAATCTTTATACTATAAGTAAAAAAATATAATTTTTTTTTTCCCGTTTGTGTTGTACGGAAAGGTAAGAAAAATACTGGGGAAAAAAAATCTGGCATCATTTCTTTTGGAGGGAGGGGGGGGGAAAGTAATTTTTTATAAAAAAAAAATATATATGTATATCGACCGGCGCGTGGGAAACTGCGCGCGCGACTTTCACGAGACTCCGGCACCTTGATGATCGTCTGCTTTGGAAGGAAACAAAACTTGTGGACCGATGAGGTCAAGAGGTGTCAGTTTACCCCGCCCCCCTCCTCTTTCACTCCTCTCTGAAGATATATAGGTGGGTAGATAACGGAGGCGATTAAAAAAAACAAAAGAAAGGGTAGAAGAGTGGGGGGGGGAGGTGTATAATAATAATAAAGAATAACAACAGGCGATACAATACAAAAATAAAAGAAAAAATGAGGACATAATGGAATCGTTATAACGGCACGGACAGCGTGTTTGGTTTATAGGGGGGGGGGGGAGGCGAGAGTGGTTGAAGTTGATATCTGATGTTGTCTGTCTGGTAAGTTGATAGTCGGGGAGTTATCGTTCGTGATTGCGCGGCTTATCCCGCCTGATATTTGAGATTTGGGTCGTCTGCATTGGATTTTTTTGTTTAAAATATTTTCTTTTTTTTTTCTATTTAGTTGACTTATTTATGAGAAAGTAAGTCTGTCTGTATTTTATTTATTGTGTATCAGTGGCCGACCTATATCTATCTAATCTATCTAATCTATAATCTATCTAATCTATCTAATCTATCTAATCTATCTAATCTATCTAATCTATCTATCTAATCTCTCTAATCTATCTGTCTGTCTATCTGTCTGTCTATCTATCTATCTATCTATCTATCTATCTATCTATCTATCTATCTATCTATCTATCTATCTATCTATCTATCTATCTATCTATACCTCCATTTTATGTTCAGTAACTTTAACCTATCTACCTCCCACTCCCTCGGTTGAATGCTCCAGGGTTCGAGTCTCAGGTCGAGAATCACCCATTTCCTCATCATCAGTTTGCATTTCTAATAGATCGTAATAGCACCATCCCCTCCCACCCCCCCCAATGACCTCAATAAATCCAGATCGACCAAAAGCCCCCCCCCTAACTTACCCCCACTCCACCCCACCCCTCATCTTTCTTTAAGTTCATGTTATGCCTGCAAAAATCTCACCCAATGGTACCAGCAGACATCGGTCTCTAGCCACCGTGGGAAAAGAATTAATGGGGTCTACCTGTACTTTTACCCCCGTCCATGGGAACGTTCCGTCCCGGGGTTTGAAGAGTAAAGATGACTGGAACCACTAAAAGATGAGCTCACTCTGGTTACAGGTGAAATTAAAAAAAAACAACAAACAAACAAACAAACAAAGTTGCTGTGACCTACCTATGGTTCAACGACACCCCCCTCCCGTCTCCCCCCGCCCCCGCCACCACCACCACCTCCAACATCTCTTTCAAACCTCCACCTCTATTGGTTTAACTCGCTCTTTATCTAATAACACACCAGGCAGAAAGATAACTCTTGCACATCTCGGTCACAGCTGTAGTGTAAGTTTGTTCATATGTGTGTGTGTGTGTGTGTGTGTGTGTGTGTGTGTGTGCAAGGGCTACTACTCAATGAATCAGAACACATGTCGTTATTAACTATCTACTTATCACATTCTTCCCCCCCCTCCCACCCCGTGAATAACACTTTTTATCAATAGCCTGATATTCCTTCCATCGAAAATGTCAACTGACTTTTTCTACAAAATAAAAAAAATAAATAATAACCCAAATAAATAAAAAATGGAAATCAGTAAATGTAAGTACCATTCAAACCCCCCCCCCCTTTTTCACCATTGTCACGTGTTTTACACCTTTCTTCTTGCCCTGCCAACATACCTTCCCCTTCCAATCTACTCCCCGAATTCTCAACACTTCCCCTCTCCCCCCCCCCCCCCAGTATATAGGTATAAAAAAAATTAGTTCTTACCTGAACTCACCGTGGGATTCGACCAACTTTCTCACGTTGACGGGTGTGTGTGTGGGGGGGGGGAGTGCAGGTGAGGGGTTGAGGGGGGCGGGGGGGGGTAGGGGGTGTATGCCACTCAGGTAACACTAGGACAACAGTCATTAGTCCAACTGTGACTCATAGCTATGGGAAGAATGAAGGTTCGTAGATGGACGGGGTGGGGTGAGGTGGAGGGAGGACTTCGGTTTACTCGATTTCAATTTGGTATCTCTTTTCTACGGTTCCTGATTTTCCGAAACGGATCCAGAATGAGAATGTGTCGAACAGACTTACGGGGAAAAGGCGAAGAAGGTTTGGATGTTTTGTCTATTTCAGTGCTCTGCAGGACGGCCAGTGTTGAAGTAGCGCCGCAGTTGACGGCCAGTGTTGGAGCAGAGCCACAGTTGACGGCCAGTGTTGGAGCAGCACCGCTAGTTGACGGCCAGTGTTGGAGCAGCGCCGCTAGTTGGCGGCCAGTATTGGAGCAGCGCCGCAGTTGACGGTCAGTATTGGAGCAGCGCCCGCTGTACTCAGCCTGTGGTACGCGTTTCCCAAAGGGTCAGGTTGCAAAGGTTACGCAGGGGTACTCAGTGACATATAATTTCCGTTTAAAACAACCAAAAGAGTTTGAATATGGCCGCCACAGTCTTGCTGCGTGAGTCATCCCAAAACGACGTGCCCCGAGTATCGCATTAGAAAGGTGAGAGAACTCCATGATGAAAATAAGTACCCACGCGATAGGGGGTTTTACCAGTGGACATATTTTCGCACCCTTGGGGGGGGGGGGAGGACTGTCGCAAAAACAATTGTTGAGAATCGCAGATCTGTCGGTGTTAGGTGTATAGCTGCTGCATGATTAGAACTGATCTGTCGGTGTTAGGTGTATAGCTGCTGCATGACTAGAACTGATCTGTCGGTGTTAGGTGTATAGCTGCTGCATGACTAGAACAGATCTGTCGGTGTGAGGTGTATAGCTGCTGCATGACTAGAACAGATCTTTCGGTGTGAGGTGTATAGCTGCTGCATGACTAGACCTGATCTGTCGGTGTTAGGTGTATAGCTGCTGCATGTTTAGAACTGATCTGTCGGTGTGAGGTGTGTAGCTGCTGCATGACCAGAACTGATCTGTCGGTGTTAGGTGTATAGCTGCTGCATGACTAGAACTGATCTGTCGGTGTTAGGTGTATAGCTGCTGCATGACCAGAACTGATCTGTCGGTGTGAGGTGTATAGCTGCTGCATGACTAGAACTGATCTGTCGTGTGAGGTGTATAGCTGCTGCATGACTAGAACATCAAAACTTCCCATTCTATCGATTAACTAAACACGGACCTCGATAATCATTTTTCCGATACTTATATAAGGGAAAAAAATTGTAATCAACAAATTGTCACATGATCCCGTTGACGAATTAAACATCTTACTTTAGAAATGTATCGGCGTATTTATTATACCTTTTTTTACCATATATATATATATACAAGGCCGTACCCAGAATTTGTTTTTGGGGGGGTGGGGGGGGGGCTGTGCGGAGAGTTTTATATAAGAAAAAATTGGAACACAATGATAATAAAATTTGATTTTTAGAATTAATTTGGGGGTGGGCTGCAGCCCCCCTAGCCCCCCCCCCCTGGGTACGGCCTTGCATATATATATATATTGTTGTGAGTCCTTTCTATATGTTACCGGCAAAGTGTGAAATGCCGGCATTCTATAGAATGCCTAGGCAATGTATAGAATGCCTGGTGGTTTTAGGCAAAGTATAAAATTTTAAAATTGTGCATACTTTTCCTAGGCATTCTATACAATGCCTAGGCATTGTATAGAATGACTAGTGTCGTTTAGGCAAAGTATCAGAAAAAAACAACAAAAGCCGTTATTGATAAAAACGTATTTAAATATGGAATGAATGCAAAATAAAGCATATGATGTTCATACCGGAAAAAAAAAAACAACGACAGCAGAGCTGAGATTGAAGTATTAGCTTTAGCAGGAAAGACTGGATTCACACTTAGAATTGTATAAAATTTTCTTCTTTCACACAAAACACTTCGTATTTTGGTACTTTGATCTGTCATGTTCATATTTCACGAATTAGTGAAGAATTGATACATAATAAAAAGAAGTTGTTTCTGGTGAAAACAAGCAGAACACAACTGGAATGAGCTACTTGTTGCAGCAGGGGAGACTAGAATGGCATTTTGAATTGCATTTCATTTTCTTTTTCAAACAAAGACACCTCATAGTTTAGCACTTCGTCTTGCATATACATATGAAGAATCCTTGGCCGCTTCCTGTAGACTGAGAAGTAGCAGCAGATCGGAGAGCTAATTCAAGGTCAGGAACGTCTTCCGCTTTTATTAAATCTTTTGGACATACGGTGAATTCTGATCTGGCATATAGTTGCTTCAAGATTCCATGTGCAGTTCCAAGGCGGTAAAAGCCATCATCTGTCATGCTCATAACAACTGCCAACAGATTTCGTGAGTCTCCCTGCCCTTTGTCAACATCGGGAATCGGAACTCACACAGTGGCTCCCAAAGGTGCAGGAGGAAATTTTTTGTCCGAATCCGAAGAAAGAGCATTGGCTCTTAGGAGCGCCCCCTGGTCGTCATTGTTGTCTCTCCTAAACTGTTCATTATAGCCTCCCGGTCTACTTCTAGAGTCGTCACACCTTTGCTGTTTACTACTCTATTGTTTTCTGACCACCTTGTCCTAAGTCGTCTGTCACCTTGTCAACCATTATTTGCATTACTCCCAGGCACGCTGAGAGGGGGGTAGGGGGTCATTGTCAGGGGGGCCCGCATCTGTAAGGGGACCCGGTCGCCCCGACCATGTAATTTTTTAACGACTTATTGTTTAAATAGGGGTCCGCAATGATGTTCTGCCCTGAAGCCCTAGTTGGCTCCCGGCGCCTCTGATTACTCCTACTTCTGATATATCTTCTTATCTTACAACGTCGAAGGGGATTGCCTGTCTCTAAATCTACTCTAGTTCCTAACAAGGCCAATTACATACTTTGCCGAACGGAAACTCGGCATTTTATAGAATGCCTAGGCAATGTATGAAATAGCAATTTATTTCATACTTTGCCTGAAAAATTCAGGCATTCTATACATTGCCTAGGCATTCTATAGAATGCCGGATTTCACACTTTGCCGGTAACATATATACTTCATACATGTTACGTGTCCTTTGTTTATGCTCTATAAACGTCTCAGGTCCTTTGGTTTATGTTATTTGTGCGGTTTAATTCAAACGCAGAGATGTCAATTTAGCTTAATTTCTGTCTGTTTCACTCTTATTTGCTCACTCCTTTGTCACAACTCAAAAACCAATCAAACTCGATGCGTTGTTAGTACAACGATTTATTTACATAAATGTACATCAGAATACAACAAGTCCATAAACGAATCCACATTTAAAACCACAGTAATTTGCTCTGCCTCAACTCTGACTAACTAAAATTCCTGTCCCTAAAACTCTCGTCACTAGATCTCTCGTAACTATCTTTCTTCTCTAACTCTCGTCACTAGATCTCTCGTAACTATCTCTCTTCTCTAACTCTCGTCACTAGATCTCTCGTAACTATCTCTCTTCTCTAACTCTCGTCATTAGATCTCTCGTAACTATCTTTCTTTTCTAGCTCTCGTCACTAGATCTCTCGTAACTATCTTTCTTCTCTAACTCTCGTCACTAGATCTCTCGTAACTATCTATCTTCTCTAACTCTCGTCACTAGATCTCTCGTAACTATCTTTCTTCTCTTAACTCTCGTCACTAGATCTCTCGTAACTATCTCTCTTCTCTAACTCTCGTCACTAGATCTCTCGTAACTATCTTTCTTCTCTTAACTCTCGTCACTAGATCCCTCGTAACTATCTCTCTTCTCTAACTCTCGTCACTAGATCTCTCGTAACTATCTTTCTTCTCTAACTCTGGTCCTGACTCCTCTCATGACTAACTAATGTCCGAATCCAGCCCCTATTTATACCCCTAACGTCCGTGCCCTAATTACCCTAATAACGTCACAGTCTCTTTTAGTATTGTCCTAACTATCTAATCTTTCTAGGAGCGTCACCTGGTCGTCATTGATACCCTACTAGCCTGTCCGACGCCGCTTCCTGGTCTTCATACCTTTGCTGTCTACTATTCAATTGTTTCCCAACCTTGTCACCTTGTCACTATTATTCGTATTAATCCTAATTCTTAGATATATATTATATTTAAACGTCGAAGGGGATTGTCTCAGTCTCTACATCTAATTTAGCTCGTCACACACACACACACACACATATATATATATATATATATATATATATATATATAGTAGGCATCCGTCCATCTCGGAAGATGATGGTAGCAGGCCTAAGCGAAGATTGTGGAGGCCTTGCGCTGCCCAGACAACAGGGCCCCCCTCTCGACTTTGTCGACGGGGTCCAAGGGGGTGCAAAGCACCACGCTTGGAGACGACTTGGCTGCAGGAGTTGCCGGAAGGACATCATGAGTGACGTACATCCGCCTTAGGGACTCCGACTCCGGATTTTTTCCTCGGGGTTGACTCCCGAAGCCTTTCCCATGGGTGTGTGAGCCTGCAAGGCAGCAGCGGTTTTGGATTCAGGGTTTTCCTTCCCCTAGATGGGTTGCCCTCCCAGGCTGACGAACCCCATCTGCCCGAAGCGACTGGTTTTGAGGGGCAAGTGGCCGCCTTTGCCCCTTCTCCTGTCAGTAGAAGCAGTTTTGCCAGGCTTGGAAATTAAGCCACGCGAGGAGTGTTAATTATCAATTTAATTATATATGCATCTAAGCAAATCAATGTATCTAACAAAATCAATGTATCTAAGCAAATCGATGTATCTAAACAAATCAATGTATCTAAACAAAATCAATGTATCTAAACTAAATCAATGTATCTAACAAAATCAATGTATCTAACAAAATCAATGTATCTAAACAAAATCAATGTATCTAACAAAATCAATGTATCTAAACAAAATCAATGTATCTAAACAAAATCAATGTATCTAACAAAATCAATGTATCTAAACAAAATCAATGTATCTAAACAAAATCAATGTATCTAAACAAATCGATGTATCTAAACAAATCGATGTATCTAAACAAAATCAATGCATCTAACAAAATCAATGTATCTAAACAAATCGATGTATCTAAACAAATCGATGTATCTAAACAAATCAATGTATCTAAACAAATCAATGTATCTAAACAAATCGATGTATCTAAACAAATCAATGTATCTAAACAAATCGATGTATCTAAACAAATCAATGTATCTAAACAAAATCAATGTATCTAAGCAAATCGATGTATCTAAACAAATCAATGTATCTAAACAAAATCAATGTATCTAAACAAATCAATGTATCTAAACAAAATTAATGTATCTAAACAAATCAATGTATCTAAACAAATCAATGTATCTAAACAAATCGAAGTATCTAAACAAATCAACGTATCTAAACAAAATCAACGTATCTAAACAAATCAATGTATCTAAACAAATCAATGTATCTAAACAAATCGATATATCTAAACAAATCGATGTATCTAAACAAATCAATGTATCTAAACAAAATCAATGTATCTAAACAAAATCAATGTATCTAACAAAATCAATGTATCTAAACAAAATCAATGTATCTAAACAAATCAATGTATCTAAACAAAATCAATGTATCTAAACAAAATTAATGTATCTAAACAAAATCAATGTATCTAACAAAATCAATGTATCTAACAAAATCAATGTATCTAAACAAAATCAATGTATCTAAACAAAATTAATGTATCTAAACAAAATCAATGTATCTAACAAAATCAATGTATCTAAACAAAATCAATATATCTAAACAAAATCAATGTATCTAAACAAAATCAATGTATCTAACAAAATCAATGTATCTAACAAAATCAATGTATCTAAACAAAATCAATGTATCTAAACAAAATTAATGTATCTAAACAAAATCAATGTATCTAACAAAATCAATGTATCTAAACAAAATCAATATATCTAAACAAAATCAATGTATCTAACAAAATCAATGTATCTAAACAAAATCAATGTATCTAAACAAATCGATGTATCTAAACAAAATCAATGCATCTAACAAAATCAATGTATCTAAACAAATCGATGTATCTAAACAAATCGATGTATCTAAACAAATCGATGTATCTAAACAAATCAATGTATCTAAACAAATCGATGTATCTAAACAAATCAATGTATCTAAACAAAATCAATGTATCTAAACAAATCGATGTATCTAAACAAAATCAATGTATCTAAACAAATCGATGTATCTAAACAAAATCAATGTATCTAACAAAATCAATGTATCTAAACAAATCGATGTATCTAAACAAATCAATGTATCTAAACAAATCGATGTATCTAAACAAATCAATGTATCTAAACGAATCAATGTATCTAAACAAATCGATGTATCTAAACAAATCAATGTATCTAAACAAATCGATGTATCTAAACAAATCAATGTATCTAAAAAAATCAATGTATCTAAACAAATCGATGTATCTAAACAAATCAATGTATCTAAACAAAATCAATGTATCTAAGCAAATCAATGTATCTAAACAAAATCAATGTATCTAAACAAATCAATGTATCTAAACAAATCAATGTATCTAAACAAATCGATGTATCTAAACAAATCAATGTATCTAAACAAATCAATGTATCTAAACAAATCGATGTATCTAAACAAATCAATTTATCTAAACAAATCAATGTATCTAAACAAATCGATGTATCTAAACAAATCGATGTATCTAAACAAATCAATGTATCTAAACAAAAACCAAACAAACAAGAAAAGAAAACCAATATCTTACAGAATGTAAACCATTTAAACCTCAAGAGGTATCTCTTAAATCTCACACAGTGATTTAAAGGTTTTCCTATTTGAAAAGAAAAAAAAAACATAATATGGACGAGATTTCCATCTATAAACAAATGGAAATCATTTTCAAAGTCAAGGTCGGCTACATCAACATACAATGAAAAATATTATTTCAAAGTTTTATTTATTCATTTAAAAAAAATATATATTCATAACTTTAAAAACGATAACATCGCAACGCCCATCCAAGTCTGCAGAAACCTATTAATTTTCGGCCATCGGCGTCGTCCCAAAAGATTTCCTGACCGTGCACCCGTCAAAAAAAACCTCAAGGGGAGAAAAACACATTAACTCCCCCTGCTAGAGTTAGGGAAATTCCCGTTGTGAAGAGATGCCATCGCGTTTTGAAGTCGCATCAGTTTTGAGAAGATGTCAAGGGGGGAGAGAGAGAGAGAGAGAGAGAGAGAGAGGCGATTGGGAATTCCCGTCGCTATGGACGCCAAGCTGCTCCCCTTTCCCCTCTCCCTATTTATATTATAGAAACTGAGAAATGGTTATCTTTGGTCTGAACAAAACTTTAACTATCAACTTGATACATGTTGTCTTTTTTGATTTTTTTTTGTTTATGTCAGTAAAGAAAAAAATGTTGACATGGAAACTGTTAAAATGAAAACGGTTAAAATGAAAACGGTTAAAATGAAAACTGTTAACATGAAAACTGTTAACATGAAGAAAAGATAATTTGTATTATAACGGAAATTTAAAAAAAAAATAAAATAAATGAGAAAAATTGATTGTAATTATTTCTTTCTTTTTACTTACTTATGGGCACAAATAAAGGAAAGTACAGAGCGAGAGAGAGAGAGAGAGAGAGAGAGAGAGAGAGAGAGAGAGAGAGAGAGAGAGAGAGAGAGAGAGAGAGAGAGAGAGAGAGATAACACTGACAGAGTAACGGACACATTTAAGAGACACGCAAACAACACTGACAAACACATTTAAGAGACACCCAAACAACACTGACAGACACATTTAAGAGACACGCAAACAACACTGACAAACCCAATAAACACGCAAACAGAGGCGGCCTAAGGTCAGGTGAGGAGCCGGGCTCAGTAGAAAATATTTAACGTAAATAAAGGGAATACACTTCTTAAAAAAAAACAACTGTTGCTTCTTGGGGCCCCGCTCAAGCCGGGGGTCAGAAATTGACCAACAAATAGATACATAGAAATAAATTCAACATGTCATGTGATGAAATAACGTAATTCAATCCAGTTTTATTTTTGTCCTATCATACCGGGTATTTTGCTAAATTTAGCGATTCATCAACACAATAGTACATCCAAAAAAAAAACTAAAAAATTAATTGCAGACTTTTGTAGCATTAAAGCAAACAAATGATTTCTTAGAAGACATTTATTCATTGCAGTCTAAACGTGCCACAAAGGAGCGTGCAGCTATCACGTGACCGGACATTTTAACCCCGCACCCCCCCGCACCCCCCTCAAAAAAAAAAAAAAAGAAATTACACACGATGACGAAAAATTCATCAACTACCACTAACTGTCACCAGATAATCGCCGGACAAAAGATGACCGATCGAGGCAGACGATTTTTTGTTTTTTGTTTTGTTTTCTTTGCTTGCGGAACAGATTATCCAATTTCATTTAATTCCAGCCCAAGAAC
Source organism: Bulinus truncatus (assembly GCA_021962125.1). Lineage (NCBI taxonomy): Eukaryota > Metazoa > Mollusca > Gastropoda > Planorbidae > Bulinus > Bulinus truncatus. Next base: position 4,318,546 of record JAGDYQ010000052.1, read on the forward strand.
ATGTCGAAGAAACAGGGGGTGCGATTATTTAATAATAAAAAATAACACGGGGATGGGAGGAAAGCTGAGCCCTCTGTCTCCCTTTTTTTCTCAAAGCTTCTGCACCCCCCCCCCATTTGGGGGGCGCCGATGGGTCTGAGGGAATTCGCCGCTGTCGCATATGTGGCGTAGCATCATCTGTTAAAATAAAACATAAAAAATAAAAAAAAAAAACGATGCGCAGCGTAACAGAAGGTTGCATGCTTGATGCGAATCAGCAGCGCCGCTTCCGGGAATTCCCGGTGACGTCACGAACGCGCTTTAAAAAAAAAACAATATTAAATGAGTAATCTCGGATTACACTTTTCGCTAGTAATATTTGTCAACAAATGTGAGATAACACTTGTGTGTATTTAAAAAAAAAACTAAGGTCAAACTTTGTCGTGCGGTTGATTAAACCTTTACCATCGTCCCCCCCAATCCCCGCCCCCTTTTATCCCCGTGGTTCTTAGCTCATTAAAACAAAACTTTGAACAGAGACAACTGAGATCGTGCGATGTGTCCGTGTAAGGAAGAGAGATGCTCACCTATGGATCCCATTGCGGGCCTGCGATTCACTCAACGGACATTTTGTGTGTGTTTGCGTGCGTGCGTGTGTGTGTGTGTGCGTGTGTGAGCTGCTCCACCCGTGGTGGTCTGGGGTGCAAAGGCTGGGAATGTCTGTGTGTGTGGGTGGGGGGGGGAGGGGGGAGCAGTGTCATCATCGTTTAACGGATAGCTTTCTCAACTCGCCAGCATTGCAGCTAGGGATTGTAGGTTTTTAAAAACCGGCGGCGAAAAACCGTTTTTTTTTTATGACGATTCTTGAAGCATTCGACAACCGGTTTTTTTTTTTTGTCTTTTAAAAAGCCGGTTTTAGCCGAGAACGATATAATTAGCTAAAAATTGTTGATAAATTCCACTAAAGTACAGAATTGCAGCAAAAGATATCTGCACAGATAACCTACGTGTTACCGATTGGATTCGAACCCTCGCTGCCTGCCATTTGATAAACATAGACGTTATCAGGCATGGGCAAAGCTAGGAAACCGCCTAGGGTAAACAGATGCTAAGGCCCGCGCCCCTCCAACGTACCTTCTCCGCTTATTGAAATACACTTACTATAAATGAAACCAGCAGATAATAATTTAAAAAGAAAATAGTACGCAATCTAATTCAAGATCTACAGGTTGGCGTCACTAAAAAAACAAACAATATAAAAAATATTTAATCCATTTAGTACTGAAAGTTGGCATTTTTAAAATTTAAATTTATTTTATTACCTTCCTAAGTCACCCAGTTTCGCCTAACCGCCCCAACACCTACATCTATCCCCCCCCCCCCCACAAATATCTCAGCCAAACCTTATTAATTTCTCCTGTAACCATGGCGGGCTCTGATCTGTCTATCGGCTCATCATCTTACACGGGTCTGTAATGTCCAAGGACTATTCCTTTCTCATTTTACGACATTAAATATTGTCTTGCAGTAACAAAACAAGCAATTAAGCCTGTTCCATTCTGGACACAGGACGTGTTAGCGCATTTTCTTGTTATGTATCAGTACGTATGTTACTTTCAGTAAATATTTGTAAATTTTGGAAATGTTTATAAATTCAATTGTGTAATGCATATATCTGTAAAAAAATATTATAAAGACGTTTCTTTATATTTGAAAAAAAATTATTTTCTCTTAAATCTAACTACAAGTGGTTTGTGGTTACTGAAATAGGACTCATAATTGAAAACATTCGAAATTATAGTCATTTAATCGTCCGAAAACTCCGTCAATTGTTGCATAGCTCTGATACTTTCAATTAAACTCAGAACACAAGCTTACTATTTCATTTGATGAGTTTCTTAATAAATCTTGGTGAAACTACGTGCTGCAGTATTTCGCACCAAATGAATGGGTTATTGAATGATACAAGGTGTATATATAACATATAAGCCCCTTAGGAGCACTGAAGCCCGGCCCTCAGAGGTCCTATCGCGAAATGGACTTTTGATGTACACTTGGCAGGCCAAGACCTACAAAATGACATATACATCATGGGTCTAGGACTTATGGTTGTTGAGATATAGGCGCTCTTTATTAATATAGCTTACATAGCAAAAAACGGTACTAAGCCCCCTTTTACGGCCCTGAAAGGTCAGATCGCGAAATGGAAAAAAGTCATTTCTTGGCAGGCCAAAACCTACAAAATGATATATACATCATGGGTCTAGGACTTATGGTTGTTGAGATCTAGGGTGATGACGGACAGACGGACAGACAGACTGACAAAACGGGGACAATAGAGCATTTTTTTTCGAAAATGCTCTAAAAAATGTATTACATATTTTTTGTGTGTCTAACAAACACCGTGAAACGATAGCTTTTTGTTGTTTTTGGTATTTCACGTTCATTTTTGCATTCAGCGATATTTCTCTCTCTCTCTCTCTCTCTCTCTCTCTCTCTCTCTCTCTCTCTCTCTCTCTCTCGTATTTTTTATGTATTATGATTAATGAGGATTATCTTTCTTCCTACTCGGATCGCGGGCTGGCAATTATGAGAGATGGTCTCGTGCCAGGCGTCCGTCCGTAACGTCTCGAGATCTCGCCAATTAACGCTCAACTCTCGTGTGCCAGGGAAACATGATACCTTTTTTTTTTTGACCTGCCCGAGGAGGAAAACGAGCAGAGACACACACACACACACATGTGGAGGCCGGAAGTTGTATCGGTATACGCCCATGTTTTTTAAATTTTATTTTGTGCGGACCACCATTGACGTATCATGTCCGGAAGTGGGCGTGTCACTCGGGATAAACCGTTTAATACAGATTAACACCAAAAAAATAAGAAGAAATAAGATCAACTGACAATGACTATCTCTCTGACTGAGCACCTCCCCCCCCTCCCCTTTCTCCGACTTTTAAAAAGAGATGATATTGATAAATGAAGCGATTCATCACTAGTTGGTTCTGTGTGTGTGTGAGTTAGTGGCCGTTACTTGATTACAATAGTGACAAACAACACCAGTACCTTAAAATCTACCAGAGGCTGCGACCCACGGCACGTGACATCACTAGTGAATTGATGTAATAAATGAGACAGGACAAGAAACAGACTATAGACGGGAAAAAAATGATCAAGTATATCGATACGTCCATGAAATCTTAAGAGTGTGCGTGTGTGTGGGTTAGAGGGTGGGGGTGCAGGTGGTGGGGGCCGCTATTATTATTATTGTTTTAAAAGAAAATCGGAACTTGTTCAAAAGTTGCAGCTACTACGGGGGAATACCCGAGGCGCGTCACAGACTGCTAGCACAACATCCCGCACAACAGACTGCACAACAGCCCGAACAACAATTGTCACGGCATAGACATAGGTCAATACTAAGTCAATAAAGAACCGAAATAGTTCAATTGAGATCAGTAATAATCACATCTTCGTAAAGGACACTAAACTGTTAACGGTCAATCCGGCTCGGTCAGTGATTTATTTTCGTCCAAACATTCAGTCCAATCTCACTATCAATCCCATTATTAAAACAAGCAATTTAAGTCTTGTCCGTTTCGGACAAAGGACATTTTAAAGCATTTTCGTGTACGGTTACGCCGGACGAAATCCGTATTTTTTTTCCGGGTGACAGCCATAGATTTTGCTGGTAAATAGAGAGGGAAGTAATCTTGTTGAATAATTGTTACAAAATAAATAATGATTAAGCCCCTTTGAATAGCTTTTATTATTTATATTTAAAATATACGCAAAAACGGTACTTAAAACGCCCCCTTTTTCGGCCCTCAGAGGTCAGATCGCGAAATGGACTTTTGATGTACACTTGGCAGGCGAAGACCTACAAAATGATATATACATCATGGGTCTAGGACTTATGGTTGCTGAGATATAGGGCGCTCCTTTATTAATATAGCTTATATAGTAAAAAAACGGTACTTAAAACGCCCCCTTTTTCGGCCCTCAGAGGTCAGATCGCGAAACGGACAAAAGTCATTTTTTGGCAGGCCAAGACCTACAAAATGATATATACATCATGGGTCTAGGACTTATGGTTGTTGATATCTAGGGTGATGACGGACAGACAGACAGACAGACAGACAGACAGACAGACAAAACGGGGAATGCTCTAAAAAATATGACCTACTTCTGATTATGTCTCTTCGTTAAGAGTAGCACTATTTAAAACAAGCAATTAAGCCTGTTCCATTCTGGACACAGGACGTGTTAGCGCATTTTCGTGTTATGTATCAGTACGTTTGTTAGCTTTCAGTAAATATTTGTAAATTTTGGAAATGTTTATAAATTCAATTGTGTAATGCATATATTTGTAAAAAAAAATTATAAAGACGTTTCTTTATATTTGAAAAAAAAATTATTGTCTCTTAAATCTAACTACAAGTGGTTTGTGGTTACTGAAATAGGACTCATAATTGAAAACATTCGAAATTATAGTCATTTAATCGTCCGAAAACTCCGTCAATTGTTGCATAGCTCTGATACTTTCAATTAAACTCAGAACACAAGCTTACTATTTCATTTGATGAGTTTCTTAATAAATCTTGGTGAAACTACGTGCTGCAGTATTTCTCACCAAATGAACGGGTTATTGAACGTACAAGGTGTATATATAATATATAAGCCCCTTAGGAGCCCTGAAGCCCGGCCCTCAGAGGACCTATCGCGAAATGAACTTTTGATGTACACATGGCAGGCCAAGACCTACAAAATGATATATACATCATGGGTCTAGGACTTATAGTTGCTGAGATATAGCGCTCCTTTATTAATATAGCTTATATATATTAAAAAACGGTACTAAGGCCCCTTTTACGGCCCTGAGAGGTCAGATCGCGAAATGGAAAAAAGTAATTTTTTGGCAGGCCAAGACCTACAAAATGATATATACACCATGGGTCTAGGACTTATGGTTGTTGAGATCTAGGGTGATGACGGACGGACAGACAGACAAATGCTCTAAAAAAAATCAAAATAATGAAGTCATCAGTACTCTCAAAAGGAGAATGTAATGAATGTTTACGTCTTAAAAAAAATGGAGTGGCGACTTCGATTCGTATTTAAATGTTGCTCGTGAAGTCTTGCAGAATTTCGCTATAAAATTGCGGCATTTTTTTGTTTTACCCTGAAAAGTCTAATGATATGTTTATCAAAGATATTTCATATGTATGTATATTTTTATATAATCATTTTTTCGGTGTACTGAGAATCTACAGAGTATAAGGTTGATGAAATGGGGGGGGGGGCAGGCTGTACGAGATGACGAATCAAACTGTGATGATTATATAAAGATACACAAAAAAAAAGTTCGTCCTTCAAGAGTCACCGTGAAGGTCAACGTGAGCAGAATGTCTCATTGCGCCTCCTCCCCCCCCCCCCCCCCACATTTCCCATCTATGTCGGTCATCGCAGTTACAGGTCACATAAATACCTGGGCATGACACACACACAGTGGCTTTTTGAATACTGTAGACCAGATGACCTCTATCCCCCCCCACCCCACCGCACATGAAAGTTCAACACAAGTGAGTTCGTTGTAAGTGTGGCTATGTGTTTGTATGTCTGTCTGTCTGTTGAAGTCTGCTGCTGTCTGTCTACCTCAATACGCACATACCAGCAGCGGGGCGGCAACTGGATGGTGGTGGGGGTTGGGTGAGTATTATGTTTGCCTCACTTAAAATAAAACTAAACGTCTGTATCAGCTCTGCCAATGACACTTGCCCCCCTTCCCCCCCTCCTGGACGCCCCGCTTTTTGCCAAGTCCGCCTCTGCACATACGCATATTAAGTCAAACACACCCAAACGGATACCTTTTCATTTGCGTTGCTAACAAGCTAGGGGCCCACCTGCCAAATGCTTGTTGGGCGGGCGGGTGGCCCTGTAATAAACATTGACTGCATCTGTCCTGGGTCCCCCCCAGTAGTCTTACTTTAACTCTTTGAAGACGCAAGTGTATCTGTCTGTCTGTCTGTCTGATCTGTCTGTCTGTCTGATCTGTCTGTCTGTCTGATCTGTCTGTCTGTCTGTCTGATCTGTCTGTCTATGTTCGTCTTCCATCCGTCTATCCGCACTCCAATCGTCTGCCTTAAGTCTGTCTCTGTCTGCCAGTCTATCTCTCCGTCTGTCTCTGTCTGCCAGTCTATCCCTCCGTCTGTCTCTGTCTGCAAGTCTATCCCTCCGTCTGTCTCTGTCGTCTATCCCCCGTCTGTCTCTGTCTGTCAGTCTATCCCTCCGCCTGTCTCTGTCTGCCAGTCTATCCCTCCGTCTGTCTGTCTGCCAGTCTATCCCTCCGTCTGTCTCTGTCTGCCAGTCTATCCCTCCGTCTGTCTCTGTCTCCCAGTCCAACCCTCCGTCTGTCTCTGTCTCTCAGTCCAACCCTCCGTCTGTCTCTGTCTGCCAGTCTATCCCTCCGTCTGACTCTGTCTGTCAGTCTATCCCTCCGTCTTTCTCTGTCAGCCAGTCTATCCCTCCGTCTGACTCTGTCTGCCAGTCTATCCCTCCGTCTGTCTCTGTCTGCCAGTCTATCTCTCCGTCTGTCTCTGTCTGCCAGTCTATCCCTCCGTCTGTCTCTGTCTGTCAGTCTATCCCTCCGTCTGTCTCTGTCTGCCAGTCTATCCCTCCGTCTGTCTCTGTCTGCCAGTCTATCCCTCCGTCTGACTCTGTCTGTCAGTTATCCCTCCGTCTGTCTCTGTCTGCCAGTCTATCCCTCCGTCTGACTCTGTCAGTCTATCCCTCCGTCTGTCTCTGTCTCCCAGTCCAACCCTCCGTCTGTCTCTGTCTCCCAGTCCAACCCTCCGTCTGTTTCTGTCTGCCAGTCTATCCCTCCGTCTGACTCTGTCTGTCAGTCTATCCCCCCGTCTGTCTCTGTCTCCCAGTCCAACCCTCCGTCTGTCTCTGTCTGCCAGTCCAACCCTCCGTCTGTCTCTGTCTGCCAGTCTATCCCTCCGTCTATCTCTGTCTGTCAGTCTACATGTATGATGTACGTAAGTCATTTCGTTTGAAGTTCATACATCGCCAGCCCATATCTCCCCCCCGTACCCACTACTATGCAAGGACTTCAAGATGACGCCTTCCGGAACATCTGAATAGAACAGAACTAGCCTGCTTGATTAGCTAGAACAAAAGAACGACAGAACAAAGAACTAGGATATTAATTTTGTTCCTTATTTTTCTAATTCACATGTATTTAAATGTGTATAAGTAAATATTCTAAGTAATATTCGGACAGCTTCGACTATATTTTAATAAATCTTTTTTTGTATTCGAATACACTGGGCATCCAAGTCTGGCGACGATGCACGTGACTGACAGTCGAGTTTTTATTTCTAAGGCTGACGTCACTGGGCGACGTTTCGTGAAGGGGTTGATTCATTGTCTGCGCATGTCACACATGTCAGAAGTTACGTCTGCTCGAGTTAACAGCAAGGAGTAATACGAAAGAATGATATAAATGTATATATTTTTTTTCCACGCTAAAAATTTAGGGGATTTTGTCTCTCCCCCATCAATATTAGCTGCATGTCTCTTTATATCTGTATGAAATCGTACGTATTTTATTCACGCTAAATAATGTCGCTTTTTTGTTTGGTTTGTTCACCGTCTGTCTCTTTATCCATCTTTTGTTTTGTTATCTGTCTGTTAGTCTGTCTGGGAATTTCCCCCACCACCAGACGAGCTCATCCAATTAATGTCATTTCATTGGCTGCACGGGACTCATTTGTTCGGCGGTGGTGTCTCACGTGTGAGCCACGGGGGGGGGGGGGATGGGTACAATAACATTCATGTAAGGGTAAGCGGGGACGCCCCCCCCCCAAACCACAAGTATGCAAGTATGGTCTTCCCTGTCATTACTATATCTATCTATCTATCTATCTCACTATCTGTCTGTCAGTTAGTCTATCTATCTATCTATCTATCTATCTATCTATCTATCTATCTATCTGTCTGTCTGTCTGTCTGCCTGTCTGTCTGTCTGTCTGTCTGTCTATCTATCTATCTATCTATCTATCTATCTATCTATCTATTTATCTATCTATATCTATGCCTGTCTTTACAAATATCTGTGTAGGCCTATCTATCAATCCAATGATTATAAAACGCTCCGCATCACGATTAGACGAATTTCAAAGATATACAGCATTCAAACAATTCAATATACAACATTCAAACATTTCAATATACAACATTCAAACAATTCAATATACAACATTCAAACATTTCAATATACAGCATTCAAACAATTCAATATACACCATTCAAACAATTCAATATACAACATTCAAACAATTCAATATACAAAATTCAAACAATTCAATATACAACATTCAAACATTTCAATATTTTTCTTTCAAAGAGACGTCGGTAAAACTTTTTCCAAACCTTTTGTTGTTTTTTTTTTTGTTTGTTAATTTATGCACACTCAGTGAACTCTTGTATTAACATATTTCAGATGAACCGAAGCTCTTGGTCCGCCCACCGACCCCGATGAACTTATCTCTACATTACATCGGCTTTATACAAACTTTGGAAAGAGACCAGCATTCCGATGCTGAGAAATCAAGGAAGGGATCAGGGTGCAGATCTGAGATGGGATCGTATATTGTTGATAGGGCTTATAATCTGTGTCAGTGGCGTGGTAGAAGGTGAAATGTGGCGTGTGGGAGCGAGGGGAGGGGTTTAAAGACAATCCTAAAAAAAATATATATTTAAATTTGAGTTGCTAATTTTTTTTCTAATGAACCTTTTTCAGCTTTCGATAGCTCTGGCACGCACCAAGCCTTTCAAAGAATGCATGCTACATTTAAATAGATTGGGCCTTATACAAGAAAAGGGTGGGGGGGGGGCGCTCATAGAGGTGCGGGCAGATCTCTGTTTTATTTGTGCCCATAAACCTCCCCTCCCCGGGGGGGGGGGTCAGTACAGTAAAGTATTTTTTTTCTTCTTATAAATTTATTATTTCGTTTTATATGTACTGAATATTGCGGTGAATGACGCCCCTGTAACGAGGCGATAAGACAAATCTCTTAGTTGCCATGAAACACCAGTGGGACTGTCTGTATGTTGACCTTTCCCTCACCCCCCCCCACTGAAAGTGCAATGGCTTCAGAGGCACCACGGGTGATTTCTCTCGGGGGGGGGGGGGGGGGGGGCGGGACTCTAACAAAGACCTGAAATATCCATTGGTCCTCGCTGAAGCTCGAACCCGGGAACCCCCCCCCCCCCCTATTGCGGTCGACACAAACCTGTGGTGCGCTATTGTCACGGTCTGCCCTGGTATAAAAGATTCTGGACGTGGAGAAACAACAATCATCACACTGTCCTAAACGTAATGGTCAACAGCAAAGCCGTGGCCAGCTATAGTGGCGCCCCTGTGCGGGTTACACGCTTTGGGCGCCCTCCTCCCGCGATCTGAAAAGCGCCAAAACAATTAATAACGCTCTTTCGGCGCCCTAAGCGACCGCACAACCCACGCAGTACACTTCCTTACTCCATTTGTCATCAGATGTGACGAACATTAGGGATGTGTCATTATTATTATTACTATTTAAGTTTCCTCACAATACTGGGGTCATGACCTAGGAAAAAGATCAAAACAAAAAAACACGCCAAAAAATCTGGACAGCAATAAACAGGAGGCTGTGTCGTCAGATCGATTTGTATGTGTGGACGAATTATTATCATAATGATGATAATATTTAACAATAATTGCGCGTTCTTGCGTTGAGCGTGAGTTATAAACTGACGCCGCACGTGAGTACTATTAACCACAACAATATTTACCACTGGTGTACACACACACACACACACACACACACACACTGGCAAATACATTAGCAAATACGCACTGGCGCACACACACACACACAAACATTGACAGGTTATTTACACGTGATAAACATGGGGGCAGAACTAAAATAATAAACAAACAAACAGATCAACACGTGGCTTTTTATATTTATAGCATTGACCTGGCTAATGTAGGTCATTTTCTTTTGGAATGGGCCTGATATAAGTGTGTGTGTGTATTGATGTGTGTGCGTGTGTGTATTGATGTGTGTGCGTGTTTGCACACCTACGTAACAACTTGCTAATTAAAGTCCAATGACCCAAGTGATTGTACATTCTGACTGTCATTCTGCACATTCCCGCGCGCAGCCTGTTTACATGTATGGGTCAATGTATTCCAGCCCCCGGATTGGAATAAGATGACCCCCCTCCCCCTTCCCCCTCACCTTTCCCCCCTCTCCCACCTCCTTGATATATCACGAGCATGTCAAACAGGGGGTCGAATAGGTACAAAAAGTAGAACACAGAGAGAGGTTCGCGCGGATAGTTTTGGTACCAGGTGCGGCCAACCGATTGGTCAACCCCTTCTTGGAAAAGTTTTGGGTCGAAAATATATATTATTTTGTGACTAATGCTCCCCCCCCCACACACACACTCTTTCTCTCTTCTATAGAATGAAATCCGGGGCGCAGTTACCCTAACCCTTCCCCGCAAAACAGAGAACATGAGCATCGAAAGAAAATGTCAAAATAGATATGAATACAAAGGTGTTCATTATAAAATACAGAACAAAGACACGAAGCCTGGACAGAGTATGCATGTCATAGCGTGCAAAGAACATCCATGACATAGCGTGCAAAGAACATTCATGTCATAACGTGCGAAGAGCATACAAGTCATAGCGTGCAAAGAACATGTCGTGGCGTGCAGAGAGCATGCAAAAGTATGCATGGAACAAATGAAAGCTATGTAATATGTAAAGAGCGTAGGAAAGGCGCTTCGATTTGTGCGGTCACACAAGGTGTCGAACTAGGAAATGGCGAACTAGGAAAGGGCGAGCTAGGAAAGGGCGAACTAGGAAAGGGCGCTGAAAGAGCGCTGTTAAACGTCTTTTGCAATACATTTTTATCTGTCATTTATAGAGAGTATAAATCAACGTGAACAGGGCCATCATAAAAGTACATGCGTACGAGACATACCAAGAACATTTACGGGCCACCCATTTCATTGCAGGTTAAAAGAACCGGCGCAGAACATACGTAAAGAGCAGACATGGAAACATGTCAGACAAACAGCTGCACCAGGTGATACAGAAAAATGCTAAGATACCCACAAATACTATTTCAAAAGTAGGTCTGCCAACCTCATGAATCCGTCCACTCCTGTAACGTATTGCGTGTGATCACCAAGATTACTGTAAATATTGTTGCCGCCTTGTGAAAATGGTACCAGCTGTAACTAAGTGACTATGGAATACTCGGCGCTGTTGAATCTGGAGTAGAGAACAAGGCTGTCGTTTTCGAATGTTTATGAGCTTTTAAAGAAATTGGGGGGGGGGGATATCGGTTCCATTGATTCTCGTTGGTGTTCAGTTGTAGTGTGGATGTTGTAATGTGGAGTGATCATGACATGAGTACTTCAACAATGTAAGGAACATAGTGATCATGAAATGAGCACTTCAACAATGTAAGGGACATAGTGATCATGAAATGAGCACTTCAACAATGTAAGGGACATAGTGATCATGACATGAGCACTTCAACAATGTAAGGAACATAGTGATCATGAAATGAGCACTTCAACAATGTAAGGGACATAGTGATCATGACATGAGTACTTCAACAATGTAAGGAACATAGTGATTATGAAATGAGCACTTCAACAATGTAAGGGACATAGTGATCATGACATGAGCACTTCAACAATGTAAGGGACATAGTGATCATTAAATGAGCACTTCAACAATGTAAGGGACATAGTGATCATGACATGAGTACTTCAACAATGTAAGGAACATAGTGATCATGAAATGAGCACTTCAACAATGTAAGGGACATAGTGATCATGACATGAGCACTTCAACAATGTAAGGAACATAGTGATCATGAAATGAGCACTTCAACAATGTAAGGGACATAGTGATCATGACATGAGTACTTCAACAATGTAAGGAACATAGTGATCATGAAATGAGCACTTCAACAATGTAAGGGACATAGTGATCATGACATGAGCACTTCAACAATGTAAGGGACATAGTGATCATTAAATGAGCACTTCAACAATGTAAGGGACATAGTGATCATGACATGAGTACTTCAACAATGTAAGGAACATAGTGATCATGAAATGAGCACTTCAACAATGTAAGGGACATAGTGATCATGACATGAGCACTTCAACAATGTAAGGGACATAGTGATCATTAAATGAGCACTTCAACAATGTAAGGGACATAGTAATCATGAAATGAGCACTTCAACAATGTAAGGGACATAATGATCATGACATGAGCACTTCAACAATGTAAGGGACAATATAAGGAAAGTCTGAAATACGTATAAAATAAACCAAGAGTGAAATATTACAGGCTGTAGTTGTGATAGGGGAGGGGGGTGTACATCAGAGGTGTGCGGATCTTGAAATTTAGCGTCCGCGTCCGTCCGCGGATTTCTATCAATGATCCGCGTCCGCGTCCGCAGAATCTTACAACATTGGTCCGCAGTCAGTCCGCGCGTCCGCATTGCTGAAATTTAGCTGTTTAAATGACTTGAAATTTTTTATGGTAACGCTAAAGAAGATCCGCGTCAGTGTGCGAGTCCGCAACTTAACCATACCAAGCGTCCGCTGTCACTCCGCGGATTCGGAAAAGCCTGCGGATCTGCGTCCGCAAGCGGACGCGTCCGCTGTCCGCTCATCTCTGATGTACATATGGTGGCAAACCATGGCAAAGAACGAAGTGATTAGAGCGACGGACGGTCCTCTTCATACCGGCTGCCAACCACTTGAGGGGTTACGGAGTTTGAGTAAGACAACGGCGACGCACACGGCGGCCGAGCTTGCGACACGGATACCAGCCTGCGTTGCGGTACTTTGAAAGTAGACGTCTTTGTGACGGAATACTTGTAGTGAAAGTGATACCCCCTTCTCGTTCCAAAGTCGCCTACGGAAAAAAAATGTAGTGGGTTCTTGGGTTCGTTCGTACTTGCCCTTGCACGGTCATCTCTGTTCTTCACTACCTGCTATAAAAGCTGTGATATTAAAACACTAGGGACAGTGGTATTCAACTATATGCAGCCAGATTTGACAATTTCAAACTAATGAAATGATGTATGTATAGACATCGATAAATCTTAAAATTGTATACAAATCAATTGTTAAATTGTTATTATTAGCCAACGAGCACAGGAAGTGAAATGTCCAGCAAATTGCAGATGATAATACGTCATCAAATTATGAGGTGTGATTATGATCACTGAACTAACAAAAAACAAATTTCTTCAGCACATTCCATGGTACTGACATATACAACGCCAGTTGTGTTCGTCTTGGCACAGAACCTACACACTTTGTCTTTATACTCTGTCAGCACACAGTGTGTGTTTGTTTGTGTGTGTGTTCGGTTTTCCCAACCTTATTTAATTAATATTCATTTGCAAAATTTTCTTCCTAGTGTTCACATCAGGTCTACAAAAAAAAAAAAAGTGAACATTTATCAATCTAGTTGTTTTTGTGATATTATTTCTAAATTTGTATATTTCATGAAAGTTCAATAGTTCGATATTCAATATTTATTGACTAATATTGATTAGTATAGACTTTATACGGTTTACTCATATCGAAACACTAATGTGGATAGTCAATTCAATCATGGATTAGTTCATAAGAACAATTTCCCATTGAATTTGAAGATAAGTATGGATTTGTTCAGTTTTAAGGACATATTGCAAAGAAATGTTGCATCCACCAGATACAGGACGCCATTTTTAAAAACGCTTCATTTATATTTAGTGTCACATCGTGGTGGTGATGGGTCAGAGCGCAGCACTGGTGCCATTCATGTCGCAGGTTTAAATCCCAGCGATGGTATATCGTTAGCCTCCCATGGTTCCTACAAGTCCACTAATTATCATTTAAGCTCGTGTAATGGAGGCCTTTAATCCAGAGCCGTTATTACATTTGTAGGGGGCCCGAGGAGATGGTGAATTGTATGGTGGCCCCCGCATATCTCATACAAATGCATAGTGCTGAAAAGATTTACTGTGAATAATAATTAGATTCAAAAGTAAGAGTTTATAAACTGTTGCGGGCTCATTCAATTTAATGTGCCCTATATGTGCCTCGGTATATGCCCCAATATGTCCCAAATATATGTGCCCCATATGTGCCCCGATATGTGCCCAATATATGTGCCCTAATATGTCCCCAATATATGTGCCCCAATATGTGCCCCGATATGTGCCCCAATATAAGTCCCAATATATGCCTTAATATATGCCCCAGTATGTGTCCCAATATATGCCCCAATATGTGCCCCGATATATGCCTTAATATATGCCCCAATATGTGCCACAATATATGCCGCAATTAGTGTTGTTTTCGTCGACGAAAACTAAAACTAAAACCTTCGTAAACGAAAATGTTGACTTTTCGTCAACGATAACTAAAACTAAAACTAAAATTATCAGCAAGACTGAAGCTAGACGAAAACTAAATCTCGTAGACAAAAGACTGAATAAAAACTGAAACTAAAACTCCCCAACGAAATAAAAACTAAAATCCCCATTTATCGTCTTTTCCGGTATAATGTTGACACATGAAAGAAAGAACAACAAAAGATAAAAAAAAAAGAAAAATGACAGCCGACGATATAAATTTTGCTTTGAAAGTTTGAAATTGCCATGCGGTTAGATCAAAGAGTGTCGTTTTACAAGATACAGTCGATTCTGCTTAATTGGGACACATCGGGACCGAGGCTTTTTGTCCCAATTAAGCGGCTGTCCCAGTTAAACATACAAATTTACTATTGGCTTCTTGGTTTGGTTTCTTTGAGATATGTCCCACATAAGCGGTGTCCCAATAAAGCGGAATCCACTGTATTTTTTAAAAATTTGTTGATGTTCATGTATTTCTATTCAATTAATTGTTTTTAACCACCCAAATTGTATTGTTTGTTGAACTCGGCATATTATTTAATAATATAATATGTGTTAATTATATGATATTGTTTTATTTCAAAGTTTTCAATTATAATTAAAACATACAGTTTTAGAATTTAATACCATTCAATTAATTATTTTTAATGAAATGTAGTAAATACTAAAAAAATGAATTAATAAATAAAAAAATTTTTATAAATATAAATAAGCACAAATGAATTAACAACTCAATTAACAAACATACACACAAGAATACAGCAAGGTATATAATTTATCACTATATAACCTATAAACACTTACAGTATATACATTTATATATATATATATATATATATATATATATATATTTATATATATATATATGTGTGTGTGGGTGTGTTGTGTGTGTGTATAACTGACAGATGGATAAAAAAATTAAGTTTTCTTTTCTGTCGTTCATTAAAACATTGAACAAATAGTTGACAGAAAGAAAGTAAATGAATGAAAGAATCTAAGAATAACATTTATAGACCTCGGCGCGCAAAGAGTCTTCAAAAGAAGATTAAAGCTAAATTTTTCCTTCAACTCGCCGACCGTGGTGTATTGATGGGGAGGTGGCTGTCGTTAATATTGGTAGAGTTGATGGCTGCTAGTAGGGATTGAATTTATGTAGATGACAATGTATTAAAATCGCTATTGTTTTTTTGCAAATAGTGGCACTAGTAAAGTATCGGTATAGAGTATCGAAATTTTTTTGTTTAAATTGTATCGGCGATACACAAATCAATACTTGATACAAAAAGGATCGGCAATACAGCAACCAATAATAAAAAAAAGTATCGCCGATACTGTATTGGCCGATACCGATGCTTCGATACTAACAACCCTGAATATAAGTCATCAAAATAATAGAATTACTTCACTCTTCAAGTAAACAGTTGTTACTTAGTTTAGTTATTTCAGAGTTCTAGGTCTTAGAATAAACACGTTTGTTTTAATTTTGACTTACGTTTTCGGTTTCTTATTGTTATTACGTTTTTAGCTGTTTTTTTGTACATGCACTGCAAGTCTGCTATTATGCTTCAATCTGTTTCAACAATTGGTCATGAACAATGATGTTATTTGTAATTGGTGTTTACAAGACTAAAACTAAAAGTGAAACTAAAATGAATAAGACGAAAACTAAAATTGGGCCTAAAACTAGACTAAAACTAAAATTATTACAGAAAAAACGAAATAAAAACTGAAACTAAAATAGGACCTGGGACTAAAACAACACTAGCCGCAATATATGCCACAAAATGTGTGACCCGATATATGCCCCAATATGTCCCTAATATATGTGCCCCAATATATGCCACACTATATGCCCCAATATGTGCCCCAATATATGCCCAAATATATGCCCTAATATGTGCCCCAATATATTCCCCAATATATGCCCCAATATATGCCCTAATATGTGCCCCAATATATGCCCCAATATATGCCCTAATATGTGCCCCAATATGTGTCCCAATATATGCCACAAAATGTGTAACCCGATATATGCCCCAATATGTCCCTAATATATGTGCCCCAATATATGCCCTAATATGTGACCCAATATATGCCCCAATATCTGCCCCATATGTGCCCCAATATGTGCCCCAATATATGCCCAAATATATGCCCTAATATCTGCCCCAATATATTCCCCAATATATGCCCCAATATATGCCCTAATATGTGCCCCAATATATGCCCAAATATATGCCCTAATATGTGCCCCAATATATTCCCCAATATATGCCCCAATATATGCCCTAATATGTGCCCCAATATCTGCCCCATATGTGCCCCAATATGTGCCCCAATATATGCCCCAGTATATGTCCCAATATGTGACTGCTGCCCCCACTCTATCTACAATCGTATGTCTACGTCTCAACTAACTCTACGCCCCTCTATAGTGGACATCTACTATGACCACTCTCTGTCTTACTCAAACTTTCATCTACAGCTGATTCTAACTGGTATACTCGGCGTGTCGCTAGGTCCATGTAACTACACTCGGCGTGTCGCTAGGTCCATGTAAC
Organism: Bulinus truncatus; assembly: GCA_021962125.1. NCBI lineage: Eukaryota > Metazoa > Mollusca > Gastropoda > Planorbidae > Bulinus > Bulinus truncatus. The sequence goes on from JAGDYQ010000052.1 coordinate 4,335,583, forward strand.
TACACTCGGCGTGTCGCTAGGTCCATGTAACTACACTCGGCGTGTCGCTAGGTCCATATAACTACACTCGGCGTGTCGCTAGGTCCATGTAACTACACTCGGCGTGTCGCTAGGTCCATGTAACTACGTGTCGCCAGGTCCATGTAACTACGTGTCGCTAGGTCCATGTAACTACGTGTCGCTAGGTCCATGTAACTACGTGTCGCTAGGTCCATGTAACGGTATCGTTTTGTTGTTGGTCACTGACCACGGGCCGGAATCGGCCACCTTTGTCCAGCTCTCGAGTACATGATCGCTTTGATCTCGCTGACCACAGCTCTTTCTTGTCCCTTTAGGGGGATGAGGGGGGAACATGATACGGGGGGGGGGGTTGGTAGGTAGCACTGGTATTGGAGAGAATGTGACAGAGACAATGTGACAGACACAATGTGACAGAGACAATGTGACAGAGACAATGTGACAGAGACAATGTGACAGAGACAATGAGTTACGATGTTTCCTTTAATCTACGAGGAATAAGTCCTTTGACCCTCCCCCCCCCACCCCATACTCAATGTTTTAAGAAATTGTAGTTCTTTGCCCCTGACATTTAACAAACTGAAGCGGGTGAAGGGGGGTGGGTTTGGTGGAGCGCGGCCCGATCAATGAGCCTAAAGGGCCGTACTTGGACCGCGGGTCGAAGTTTGCCATTGTCTGGAGTGGCACACAGTATTTTCACTGGTAGTCGTCAAACACATCTTTAGTAAATAGGTAACTGAGAAAATGAGCACTTTGTTCAGACAAAGGACCCCCCCTAAGCTGTGTGTGTGTGTGTGTGTGTGGAGGGGGGGGGTTGGGGACGGGGAGTTGGCCATGGAGGAACCACGGATGACGTAGGTACGGGGGACTGGACACGCTGGAACTTGAACCCGTAACCCAACAGCAGGCGTCATCGTGTGGACTTGTGGGGGGGGGGGGATGCAGGGCTGTCACAACACTGGTCACGTGATTGATCCCGAGGTTCCAAGATAATATGTCAACAAAACGTCAGATCTCCCGCCTTTTTTTTTTACTTTCACGGGATTTTGCGTGTAAATGGAAAGGGGTGAGGGTGGGGGGCTCGAGGAGAGGGGGGGGGGGTAATTTACGCTGGAGGTTGTCGGTGATTCTGGGTAACATTTTTGATTACATTGTGCTGCACGTTCCGCAGTGGATTGAGAGCATTACGTATCTAAAAGTGCAGTCGCGAGAAGACGATAAGTCTTTGTTTTGTATTATTATACATCTCCCGCTTTAGTGATCATCTATTTCCGTTTCTAGCAGCACTTACCAATGAAAACGTTTAACAAAGGGGCAGACAACTTGGCGAGCAAGTAGTGTTAAATAAAGAGATTGGCGCTTTGTACTCTGCGGTTTAGTTATGGTACGTCCAGGATGACCAGCTGGAGGGTCAAATTTTATCTATAGTTTCCGGGGAGCCCTCAGAAGTTCCGTTTCCAGAATTCTTTCATCGCTGGTATATTATTATCAGAAGCAGCAGGGGAGAAATTCAAAATTACCTCAGCGATACAAACGAAATTGCGGCTTACGTTGCCACCACTGGTATAGCCCCCCACCTTGTGCTTGATACGAGCCTGAATAAGTGTTCTTGGAATGACTTAACCGTGTCATAAAATTTGAGTTGATATATACATAAAGGTTTTCTAAAATAAAGGGGAATAAATACTCCTGGGGAGTTATGTCGAGGAATTATTTCAAGTGCAAAGGGCAAAGGTCGCGGGAGACGTTCCGTAGTCATGGCGAATTCGATTCGAACAAAATGGCGCGCGGGGCCGTAGCGGTGTGATGGGAGGCAACGCGAACATTTTCAGTGGGGGGGGGGGCCGAGGAAAGGGTGACATGGCTTTCGAAATTAATTTTTTTCTCGGGAAGGGAGGCACCCCAGCTGTGAGAGTCAGGGGGGCCCCCAGATTTTCAGTCGACGTCCCTGGGGTAAATGAGTAAGTTCTGTGACTGACATGAACATAGTAGCTCAAGTGAATTATCGAATTCACACGACATATTGACTTGTTGTTCTTGTTTTACAGGATTGTTCCTTCAAGTACATTTGTAAATTGACCGCAAGAGCTTCTCTCAAGGTAATTACATTAAGATTGAGAAATAATGAGAAATATTACTCTAACCAATGAATCATACAAACTTTGGTTGCATCTTTTACAGTGACTGTATTTAGAACATGCTATTTGTGATTTTTAATATAAGGTTATGTTTCTATCAAGTTAGATTTTTCTGAGCCAACTCTTCTTGGAGAAATCTGGTCGGCGTGTTGCGCCATTATCTATCTCCTCTCTATATTATGTTTTCTGTTAATGAGGTTAAAATATTTTCTGGCATCCAATGTATGCGCTAAGTTCAAGAAATTAATTGCATAAGTTGAAATATTGCCAAACTCATCCAAGAAATTTTCTCAAATACAGTTTTTTTCCTCAAAAACTGTCACACCGTTCGGTCCGGATGATAGGGTGTTGCGCCGGTGTTGGCGAGCTTCTCCTCAGTGACGCATGTTGTCCTGGACACGAGCCAATGGGTTTTGCTGAAAATGTAAACAAAAACACTCTATAGTCACGTGATTTGGAGGCATTAAGAACTGCCCCTACCCCCGCCGCCATCGACCGACCAATTTTTTTTTTTCGCGGGGCCGGTCTTCGCCATCTTGTTTTTTTGCAGACGACTTCTTCCAACGCAGTTGATGCTAATGCTGGTTTCCCTTTTTTTTTATGTTAGTATGTCAGCCAGAGCGTTTGCACGTGCGATTTCACGCCTTGTGTGTGTGTGTGTGGCGGTTCGTGGGTAAGATCTCCCCACCAATTCCATCAACTCCCCCAGGGTGGTACAAATCTCGGTCACAAAACGAGGCTTGTAGGCCGCCCCGATGTACTCCAGGCTCTACTGCGACTTATGTTTGTGTACAGTTTTCAAAAAGTGAGTCAATAGAAGGGAATTCACTCACGCAGAACACACACACACACACACAAACGCACATACAGAAATGAAACAAAAAACCAAAAAAACAATCACTTGCTGTCGTGGAGTCATTCCGTTTGAACATTATTTTTTTTGTGTGTGTTTGTTTCGTAAACGTGTTGACTGTCACTGCTGACCTTGGTGTTGACCTTGACAAAATAATTTCATTGATTGGAAACATATCAATCACAATCATTGCTATTCAAAATAGAAAAATAATGCGTTTGAGGTGCGGCTTGTTTTTTTATTGTCATTTTTTTAAAAAGAAAAACACGGAGGATCTCAAAATTCGACAGAGCGACCACGATATAAGTGTGATAGGAAGATATAAGATAGGAATATGTAAGATAGGAAGATGTAGGATAGGAAGATGTAAGATAGGAAGATGTAGGATAGGAAGATGTAAGATATTCATTCAGGCGTGAAACGTGAAGCATGACATGGCGTATTATTAAATGGTTTTTAATGCAGATTTAAAAAGAACCAACCAAAAAAAATGATTTTTATCAACCATGACCAATTAAAGGGAATCTCCACTGAAAGGTTAAGAGTCAGAAGCTGTGCTACGAAGGTGGAATATTTCGCTGGGCGCATGGGCGAGTACCCTATGCGGGAGACCAAAGCAGTCTCTTATCGCGCCCCCACCCCCTCCCCCTCCATTTCAGGCGGACGCCTTACTGGCAATCCTCAAAGTCCGTCACTTTTCGGGTGTTTACGGCGGGTGTCATCGTTGAACGACGAAATAAGCCAGCATCCCTGAGATAGGAACTGTAGTGACAACAGACCTCCACCCCCTACCCGTTGTGTATGTCTGTGTTTGTGTGTGTGAGAGTGTGTGTATGTGTGTCTGTGTTTATCTCGTTTCGGTGACAACATAAATATAGTACACAGAATAAGTTGTATCAAAATCGATGTTATATTTTGCTGTTGCGTTAGTAAGCTGGTGCGCTGTTGTCGTCGGGCTAATAATGCCTTGTGATACCAGAAACCTGCACATGTGATCCATGGAGGAATCAGATTCTAGTCGTGACTGGATCGGGTGGCCCAAGTGGCCAGGTCACACTAGCAACTAACGGATACAAATACATTTTTTTTTTGCATGTTCAAAATTATAACTAAAATTATCCAGATGTGCAAGAGACCATCATTATGATACAGTTTAATCCAATTACTTTTTATCCCCCCTCTTTGATTTGGATACATTTGTAACGTTTTTCTTATTGTTCTATTTTGTTTATGTTTAAGATATTTTTAATATATACATATATTTCTTGAGCTTTTGAAGTTTTTGCTACGTCATATCCTTTCAGGACCCACGCTATATTTTTTGGAAGTAGGGGATGGAAGGTCACACGGGGTCGAACGCGCGACTGTCGATGTGAAGGTCACGGGTTCGATCCCTGGTTAGAGACCCAACATTTTTTTTCATTTTCAGGCCCCTGGTGAAGATTTCTCAAGCCTTGTCTCCCGTGGTGCCTCCATGGCCATTGCATTCTCGTCTGTGGTTAGGATGAAAGTAGGGTACCACTTAAAAACCACCCCATTTAGGGAAGCACAGAGGCGTACCTACGGTGAGGGGAGGAGGGGAGGTCCCAATTCAAAAGTCCCCAGGCCCCAGCTTGAGGGGTGGGGGGGGCAAAATTTTTTTACAATAAATATTAAGTACATTATCTAATGTCAAAATGCAGGGCCCCCCAAAGAGGCCAAGCCCCCCCTGGGCCCCCAAACCCCTAGGTTCGGCACTGCGGAGATAAACATCTCATTCTTGAGTACATTGGGTCAGAACAAGTTTGAATCTGAGTTTGTGTTGTGGTTTAACATTTATTACGATTGTTTTTTTTTTAATTTTTTTAACAAAAACCATTGTTGCAATTAACAACTGTTATTGCAGACATTCATAGGTTCCAAGTCTATTAGTGAACAAAAGATTTGTTATTGGTATTAATAAATTGCAATCAGAAAGTCTAGTGAATAGATTAAACTCTTGCATGGGTCGCATCAAGAGATGGGTCGGTGTGTGGGGGGGGGGCGGTGTATGGGCTGACCAGGAGCTACATTGACCTTAGATTAGTACTTTTGACAAAGATTCAAGTGAGTTTTTTTTTTACCTCTATCCCCCCTACTCCCGCAGATGCCGTTTGACTTCACCACTGATATCTATTACGAAGAGTACCGAAGATTTATTTCCCTTTATTTTCTTTATTTTGTTGCCCTTTCAACATGTCCGGAGAGGCTTTGGAAGAGATTGCATTTCTCGCCACATTGGCTGTCGCAGTTTTTTTTTTGTTTTTTAATTAAAAAAAAAAATGAAATACCTCAATCACCGTCTCTTATATAAATATATAAGAATTTTTTTTTATAATTTTAACCAGGTGCGTTTCGACTCATAGATCCCAAAAGGCACTTGTTTGGCGGCCCCATAGGTGAAGTCGTTAAATAAAATGGAAGAAATTGAGATTTTAGTAATATACACAACTTAAGAAGATAAACCCCTGAATCTTCAGGCCGCTAGTCACGTGCTCTACCACCAGACCATTCATCTTGGTGATTTAGAAACATGACTGGAATAAAACTTTCCAAACTTTTTTTAAAATGATGACAGCAAAACACGTGTCAATCTATTTATAGTTTGTAAACAATAACAAATTGGGGATTCCCCTACTGGATGAAAAGATCACGTCACGGGTCATATGACGAATAGACGCGTCCGTGGTCATTTGCCTTCACGGGCTAAGGTGGCAGCCCGTCAGACGTTGAATAGGACCTGCAGACAATGTTGCACCCCCTCCCCCCAACCCCCCCCCCCACATAGTGGTCGCCTGTAAACACGTATGTACGGCGAATCTCAATAGCGTACCCTCTACAGCAACTGGGTGGGCGAACCTATGGCACGCGTCCCACAGTCGGCACGCAGAGCCTCATCAGTTGGCAAGCCACTAAAATACTTAAATAACTCTTCCTTAAATTTTGATTGGAGTGTTGGCACTTTGCTACAAATAAGTGTTTTTTTGGTTACATTTTGGGCACGCGGCCCAGGAAAGGTTCACCACCGCTGCCCTACAGTGTAAGGATTTATTCAATGTGTCTATTTTAAATCTTTATTTTTGTGGGCTGAATAGGAACAGTCAAGAACTAATTTTTGTGACGTTTTGAAGTTCTTTTTGTCTCTGTTGTTTTGTTTTTTTTTTTGTATAAATTTGTCCATAAGTGTTTAATGAAATAAATCAAAATTCAGACAAAAAATTGTGCAGCGTTGGGGACGTTACGTCAGGGGGTAGGAGTGTGTATGTGGGGGGGGGTACTACATTTTCTGGTAGTTTGGGGGCCTCGTCTGTCGTTTTACAACTATTTGAATACGAGCTGTACCCTTCAAAACCTTTGCTTAGAGTTATATCCACTTAGGCTTGATCGGTAGGCTAGGTTATTTTTTGGTTTCGGGCAGATCCGATTTTTTTCATGATTGTATTTTAAACTGGAATACTGTTGTATTAATTCTTTACTTTCAATTTAACGCAGAAGCCAAATCGCTATTATTTATATTATTTATTTGGCACGGTAACGGGGGCGGCATTGTTAGAGTCTGCCCCGGGCGCCACTAACGCTGGCTACGCCACTGGGGCGAAGTTTTTGCTTGATGTACCATGATCCCAAGATATTATTGGTCCAATGTTGTCTTGCATGTTTCACAACTTCCTGTTTAACCCATTCAGGACCAACCCGAGTCTACGAGCATCAATCAACATATTGCAACGCAGGAATTCAATTAATTGCGATTCTGTGGAGACATTACAGGGTTAAATTTAACTTCCGTTTCCTTAGGATCATTCATATCTCTGGAGGTGACTGGGTGTGTGGGGGGGGGGGTCAAGTGATCATTTGGATTGACCTTTTCAAAAATGAGCCCGTGCGTCTCTTCTTAATTGATCCGGGCGAGTTTACCATCCGGGGACACGTGACGGAGGAACACAAAAAAAAGAAGAGAGAATTTTGTGAAAAGGAGAAAAGATGTCATAGGGAAAGGGTGAGGGGGTGGGGAGAGCTGTGGGGCAATTTAAGTCTGGCACTGACCACTGGTTTTCAGTTGTTGTTTTTTTTTCTGGTGACTGTCAGAGAGTCCATGGAATGTAACTGAGTGTCTGTTGTTAGTGGTGGTATTGTTTTCTTTCTTTCTTTCTTTCTAACAATGATTTATGAAAGGAAGATTTCACTTTTACTGTCTCCCTCCCCCCCCCACCCCAACACGCGATTATGTTTAGAGAAAACCAAAATAACTGAACTATTGGTGTGTCACACGTGACCTCATTATAATAAGAAATGATGACCACAATTCCACGTAAACAGAAACTTTGGATGTTTGCCCTTCAAACACACTTGTACAGAATTATTTAGTTAGGGGCAAAATTTATTGACCACTTTGGGCCCCACCACTATCCACGTGCCACATTCCAGTACACTTTCCTTTCAAATATTATTGGTCCATGTACTCTTTGCCTTTGGGGCCCCCTTTAGAGACCATCACGTCTAAAGAAACCACTTCCATTACAAATTCCTTCCAAGAATTATGCTACATGGGACCGACAGTTGCTTTTGCCGCTGAGCCCCCCCCCTCCCCCTTCCCCCCAATATATCTTCCTAGGGCTGCCTAAAATCAAACACCGGCACTGCTCACACAAACATTGTTCACACATTTACAGTAAACAAAAAAAACAACGACAACAACAACAGAACAACCTGAGCATAAGAATGATACAAATACAGGCGGCCCTCAACTTTCGCACAATTCGCTATTTCGAACATTTTTAAAAAATATATTTTTCGTCCATAAAAGCGCTAGTGAAGCACTTTCAGTAAATTTCCGACTGTTTCCGTATACCCGGTCTACGGAATTTCCGGTCTGTACCCGGTCTTTCTCACAGTCACAGATGAAATAGCCCAATGAATGAACTTAACTTGGATGTCACCAATGAAGATGTTAATGAGTTGATTGAATCTCATTCAGTACCTCTGTCAAATGAATACTTAATCGAGCAACGAAGAATTAAGTGAAATACATCATGAAAGTGAGGAAGTAGAAGCTGATAAAATCAACAAGATTTTGACAATCAAAAATATGAACGAAGCCTTCATGCACCTTGAGAAATTAATCGCCATAAAGTGTAATGGAAGAATGTGACGACAATGGAGAACGCGTATCTCAAGTACGTAGGGCGATTGAGAAATATATAGCGTGCTACAGTGGCGTAGCTGGGGGCGGGGGGTACATATGTCCCCGGGCGCCGAGGTTCAGGGGCGCCCAATGGTATATTTTACATATAATATTATATGGTTTTCGAATGGGGGGGCGCTAAAAAGGTATTAAAAAGGTAAAATGCTCCGGGCGCAAGTTGCCTTGCCCTCCCCCCTCGTTACGCCTCTGGCGTGCTATAGAACTCTGTATCAATAAAAAAAAAAAGAAAAGGGGCCTGGTATTCAATTAACTCACGATAGGTTTATAAAGAAAACACCTGAAAGTACTTAAACACGCATCGATACATTAAGTGTGTATGTGTAAAAATATATATTTCAAATAATATGTTCCTATTATCGATAAATAAATATTTTAAAAATAAAATTGTTGAACTTTTTTTTTTATTTCCCTCAACTTTCAAACATTCAACATTCGTACACACTTTCAAAGAACCAATTATGTGCGGAAGTCGAGGGCCGCCTGTACATTGGGCCTGCACAGAGATAGACAGGGGTCAGTTCAGGTCAGTTAGTGATTACTGACTGTGGGGGGGGCAGAAAGGGTGACGCGCACTGCTACCATACCCATCGTCCATCCTTAAGACTGGAGAGAGAGGGAGGGGGGTGGATGTCAGTGTGCGGGTGTTCAACGGCTGACCGAGCTGGGGGAGGAGCATCTGGAATTGTAGACGTAAAGGTGAAAATGGATGACCATTTGTTTGTGAATTGACCAGAGAAATGGGTGGACACGTCATAGATGACCTTTGGTTAGTAGGTTGACCAGAGAAATGGGTGTACACTATGACGTCGTTGAGACCTGCACTCCAGTTTTATTTATATAAATATGAAAAAGACAGAGAGGGAAAGAGTGAGAGAGAGAGAGAGAGAGAGAGTAAAGAAATACATTCAAGGGCCAGACTATATCAAGGTATGTATCAAGATCTGATGATCTTTAGTAATTAAACGAGGGACGGATGGCCGAGTGGTGTAGAGCGCTCGACTGTTTACCTGATCGTACCCAGTTCGATCCTCGATGAGAAACAAAGGAATCTGGGTAGCCCCTGGTGTAAGTTGGCGATGTTCCCCAAGTCCACCCTGCTTTAAATGGGCACCTGGACATTAGATGGGGAAGTAAAAAAAAAAGCGGCTGGGCGCTTTGCTAAACCCCATTAAAAGCCGAGGTAACAGAAACAGTTGAACTCTACACTTCACCCGCCCCGATGGCCCTTTAGGGGGGCCTTGAAGGAACTTTACTTACTTTTAGTAAATTAATAATAGAAAAATATACGCTGGTTCATTGGGAGTCAAAAAAAAAAATCAATAAAAGTCGCATTTGACTACTTTTCTGTAACATAAATTTGTTGGTAGTACCTATAGCCTTGTAACCGTACACACGCATTGATTGTAACATTATGAGACAGCTCACCGGGGACTAAGAAAAAAAAAACCGTCACCTTGGCATTAAAGTTTTGGGGTCTAGATGGAGGCTTATTTTTTCGAGTTAGGTAAATAAAATTCAACGAAAAAAAAAATGGAGTAATTGTTTCGTTACATAGTCAACCTTGAAACTTTAGTATGCTCCAGATACGGATCACGTCTGCTAATTCATGCCACAGTTGCTATTAATAATTATTATCTGATAAATGCGTAAAAAAAAGGGGGGGGGGAGGGTGTATCACGCAGATGCAACCAAACGTATCAGACAATACGTGATATTAAAAAATCTATTTAAAGAAATATTTGGGTTTCCTGGCTTACGTCGTGACCTATTATCTATTACTTTGTTCTATTCACACTCAGCTTACGCACAAATATAGCCCTCTGGCTGCTATTCCTGGAGACTAAAATTGTTAATTGATAGAGACTCGTGTGTACGCCATGAGTAGTATACTGCATGCGTACAGATAGACAATTGTTTAAAAATATCTTTTTTTTTTTCCCTTTCCTTCCCGAAATTCCACTTCAAGAAGCAGACATCTGTTACCTTTGGGGGGGGGGGGGATATAAAACACACCTGTTAAAATTGAGCTCAAATTGTGACCAAAAATGGAAACTAATGGCGCCAACGATGAATAATTAATAAATAGTTAAAGGTGTGTGTGTGGGGGGGGGGGAGGGTTGAAATATTTTCTGAATGAGTAGCACAGACTCGGGAAATTTCACAGAATGCATTTAGTATGATGTTTAGTCAATTTAGATTATATTTAGAATGGTTGGACCAAAAAAAGACTTCATTGAACATGGTTACTGTAAACATGAGAAAAGTCATTCGCTTTTTATTATTTTTTATTTATTTATTTAGTGTCGCCAGCTGTGATTTACTGAGGAGCGCAGGGTGCGAATACCAATGTGGGTAGGATGGATATATAAAATGTGGGAATTTATTGACATGGCGATTGAGCGATAAACATTTATGTTCTCGGCGCGTGAAGAATGTAATTAAGCATGTTATATTGTTATTTATCATGGGCGGAAATGCATGGGGGCCCCGAAATCCAGTTTTTGTATATAGTTTTGAAATACCCTAAATGTCCGCCACATTGTCAACTTTATCGGATTTACTTTTCGCTAAATTAGAACAGGTAAAAAAAAGTGAGTTACTAATTTGAAGACAAATACCCAAACGCCTTCAAACCCACAGAAAGTGAGAAACAATTAAATTTAAAAAAAAAAAGGTATTGTTTGAGCCGCACTACGGATAAAGAGGAGCCACATACAGCTATAAGAGCCACGTACAGCTATAAGAGCCACACACAGCTATAAGAGCCACATACAGCTATAAGAGCCACATACAGCTATAAGAGCCACATACAGCTATAAGAGCCATTTACATATCTAAGAGCCACTAAAATATAAAGCAATACGTAAAACAATAATTGTAAAAGAGAAGAGCCACTTACAGCTCTAAGAGCCACATACAGCTCTAAGAGCCACTTACAGCTCTAAGAGCCACATACAGCTCTAAGAGACACATACAGCTCTAAGAGCCGCATACAGCTCTAAAAGCAGTTATTGTTTTATATTATTGTGAGACGTATGTCTGACCCTCTGGACTCGCCCGACTGCTCAGTTGAAGAGGCCCCCCCCCAAGACAATAGGGCTCTCACGCTCATTGGTCAAATACATTTCATTGTACAGGCTGGTTATTGAATACCCCCCCCCCCAGGCAAACTGGTCCGCCCGCTAAGGGGGGGCATATTGTTGTTAAGGTCGCCCTATATACACAAAGTGTCCTTACAAAATATGCCCACACACAATACGCCCAAACAAAATATGCCTACACACAATATGCCCACACACAAGACGCCTACAGAAAACATGCTCAAAGACTATCGTATTGGTGCTAGATTCCATTGGTTGAAGAAAAACAGTGATACCCCCCCCCCCCAAAGTCGCTAAAATTAAGAAAAAGATAAAGAATATATATTTATTTTTAATACAACAAAAATATCATCTTAAACTTTATTTTTCAGTTTTAAATAATGTTGTATAAGCATAAAGAATCATAATAACAGACGTCTACAGTATCAAGGCTGACTTCCTTCAACAGTCATTACAGTCATTACATAATCAACATGAAAAAAAAAGGTCAGCTTGTAATAAAGAAAATGTAATTATATTTCTAATCTCTAATTATAGAACTTATGAGTTATATTTGTTTTGTTTTTTTATTCATCTCCTTACATTATTCATGCAGTAAGATTTAATTTTGTAAAAGCTTTTCTTTTTTTATAATCTTATCCGAATTATTTTTTTTGTCACGTAACATTTCAGACAACACAAAGAGGTGAAAGTTTCTCTCCAAGATCAAGCGCAGAAGATCAAATTCAAAAGGGGGTTGACTTGACATTACGGTGTTCAAAAGGGGAAAGGGGGGGGGGGGGGAAGGTCGTGGGGGAGATAACCAGGTAAGGAAGGCCACAGCGCAATACACTGAAAGGATTATCGTTCCTGATTTAATGATTTCAAACAAACAAAAACAAAACAACAAAAAAAACAAAACAAAAGGACTTTGATGACATGAAATTGTAAAATATCTTCACCATCTTCTGATTATATTCGATGTTTTAAAATCAAGTTCTTATCTTTCGGGGTTTGCTTTCTTTTCAATTCAAGCAAAGCCGCTCTAATTTGGGTGGGGTGGGGGGGGGGGATGTTTACTCATTGAGCTAAAATACCGGGATGTATATATCTGACGAAATAATTTATGGAGATTAATTTATTTTCACGGATCTATTTTTAGCTCATCGGTATTTTCCCTCTGAGCTATGCTTATCCCTTTATTAATAGATAATACTGTCTACCAGTGTAGGCTTAGCTTAATTTTACTCCTTGGTTAAAACAAAAACAAATTTGCCCGACTCAAATTTAAAGAAAAAAAATTTAAAATATATCTTAATTAAATATCACTGGTGACATATATTTTAAGAGGAAAAGTTGAACTTGATTCGAGCATGAGGTGAAAGTTCAAAGAGTAAAATAATTAGCTCATCCATATCTGTTAATAAATCTCGGTATATTATATAGACCGTCTCGTGCCGCTAGTTTGATGGCTGGTAGATATAAATCGATACTGTTACCAAATTTCGATATGCAAGTGAAAAAAGTCTCCAATTATGGTGAAGCTACTATCTAGGACTATCAATTAATAGTGAAATAGGATAAGTGATTGATAAGCACAGTATCGGTTTATATCTACCAGTCATTTAAACATGTATGTATGTATATATATATATATATATATATATATATATATATATATATATAGGTCAGTGATCGTATTTATATACTAGTAACCTCAAACAAAAAAGAAAACGAAAATCGGTCAGGAATTTGCTTTTTTATTCCTTTGAAGCGAGTTTGAGAAAACAATGTATAGTAACATCAACAAACACAAACAGAGAAACACACAAATATACATACACGTATATACACATATACATACTTTCATACACACATATACACACACTCAGACACGCACATACTCTCTCTCTCTCACACACACACACTCACACACAAATAGAGACACTGATACACACACACACACACACGAATACACACTAAGATACACACATACACACACTCTCTCGCTCACACACACATACACACATATACACACACTCAGACACACATATAGAGACACTAAGAAACACACACACACACGAATACACACTAAGACACACACATACACACACACTCTCTCTCTCTCACACACACACACAAATAGAGACACTGATACATACACACACACACGAATACACACTAAGATACACACATACACACACTCTCTCGCTCACACACACATATACACACACTCAGACACACATATAGAGACACTAATACACACACACACATACACACACTCTCTCTCTCTCACACACACACACACTCAGACGCATACAACAAACAAAAGATTTTCTTTTGTGATGTGGCGGGAAATTTGAAAAAAAAAAAAAAACTAGGCCGGTACTTGGTTACACTCAGACTCGGTTTCCATGACAATTGACGCGGTGTTTTTCTTTCTATTGGCCGATTATGGAAACATCCCCCCTTCCCCCCCCCCCCCATTTCATGGATAAGAAGTTTTCGGATATACCTTGACCGAACTTATATGGGGAGATCACCTCCACAGCCCTATCCGCCCCACCCCTCACCCCACCCCTATGACTTTAGAGGAACTCATGATAATGTAAGTGCAGCTTGTTTAGGGGGGGGGGGGTAACTATGGGAACGACCTTGCGGCATCAAACAAGGGGCAGCAACTGGTACATATTTTCATATTGAATCGGATGCTTTTTTGGGCCCCAGACAGGTACGTTTACTTGGGGCGCTCAAATATCTTTGAAAGTGTCTTCCTAGCTCCATACACCACTATGTCTAGAATTATCTGCCACGTTTCTCCCAAGGCCCCCAAATATATCTCTTAAATTATCCTCATAGGGTTCCGAAACATCTACAAACATCTCTGCCTGGGGGCCACTCAAATCCTTCTTAGCCGCCCCTCCAGCCCCACCCCCTACCCACTCCCCGTCCTCCCTAACACACAAAAAAAAAACAACCGGCGCTGAACGTAATTAACCAGAATCGCTGTGTCTCGAACTTGCACCATCCACCACCTGCTGTTTAATAAAATGTAGACTTTTTAAAAGAAAAACAAGTTTTTGTTAAAAAAAAATTCTCATATGGATCCAGTCCTCTCAAACAGTTGTTATTTCCAATTGTTTAGGTGTGGTGATATTAAAATGATAAAAATAATATTTTTTTTTTAAATAATGAAGTTACTATTGCGACTCGATCCCAGATCACTGACTTAATCCAATGCTCTAACAGTCAACCCCGAATGATTATTTTTGTAATCCTTGTTAACCAAAGTGGTCGTTTGGGGTAGCAAAATGTACACATCAATAAGACATAATACATCTGTTGTGCTTTCAAACGTCATGTCTGTGGGCTTATAGACTTGGTGACGCCGTGTGATGGGGGGGGGGGGGGTTGAAATAACATGCACTGCATCTAACATGGTCATTTTTTTTTTAAAGCCAATGGTGTGATGTGTTATTTCGTCTTTCGTCATCACACCTGAGGACCAACGGTCGCCAAATGACAAACAGGACACCGCTATACCAACCGGAGAACGCTCTATCAACTGGACAACGCTCTATCAACTGGACAACACTCTAACAGTCAGACAACGCCATAACAACCGGACACCGTTATACCAACCGGACAACGCTCTATCAACCGGAAAGCTCTATACCAACACGCTCAATTTAAACAATGCATCTTACGCAAAGGTAGTACTAGGATCAAAACCCTTGTCGCTAACAGCACACTGTAACACCCTACTCTCAAACCAGTTGCTGTTAATTACGGTGCAGTTAATAAGTTTTCGTCGCTGAACACAGTGCAACTGTACGGCCGTGCATGAATCTCTTTTAGGCTGGAAAAAAAAAATAAACAAAAAAAAAAAACCAACAGCACTATACCAAGAAGCAGACGGGCAGGCCACTTCAAGTCTTTCTCCTGATGTTCTAATTATAGCTCACCTGGGCGTCATCGCTAATTTTAGATCGCAAGCGAGTGTTCGTAATTTCTTTATGATATCACCGCACTAGCAACAATACAAATATACATTGAATCAGTTGAACGGGTTCAGGCTTGAATCAGTTGTAAGAATATCACATTGATACTAATTGATTGTGTGATGAAATAAAGAAACAGTCGGTGGGGGTGGGGGTGTTGAGGGGGGGGGGTAAAATACAGCAAAAGTGACGTATGACAGCTGAGTTGAACAAAGAGGATTGTAAATAGGCTCTCCATCTATCTATCTATCTATCTATCTATCTATCTATCTATCTATCTATCTATCTATCTATCTATCTATCTATCTATCTATCTATCTATCTATCTATCTATCTATCTATCTATCCATCCGTCTATCCATCTATCTATCTATCTATCTATCTATCTATCTATCTATCTATCTATCTATCTATCCATCCATCTATCTATCTATCCATCCGTCTATCCATCAATCAATCTATCTATCCATCTATCTATCTATCTATCTATCTATCTATCTATCTATCTATCTATCTATCTATCTATCTATCTATCTATCTATCTATCTATCTATCTATCTATCTATCTATCTGTCTGTCTAACCATCTATCTATCATTATATATATATATATATATATATATATATATATATATATATATATATATACATATATGAGTACTGTAAATAGATATCCATGTATATTTTTTGTTCTATTTCTGCACTGTCAATATCACTCATGTATATCTGTGAGATTGTGACTGGCAGACAGACAGACAGACACGGGTAGATTGAAAGATAGAGAGCGTGAAGATAAATATATGCATATATTATATATATAGATGAATAGATAGGCAAAAGGATAGATAGATAGATAGATAGATAGATAGATAGATAGATAGATAGATAGATAGATAGATAGATAGATAGATAGAAAAGTGACATATATATAGAGAGATAAATAGATAGATAAGATGTGTTGACTTATGAATAGATAGGTAGACAGACAATTATATCTCGCATCTAAGGTCAACCATCAATCAGCATCGATATCCATTTCTCCAGTATCGATTCCTAAACTAGGAATCCCTTCACACGGTTACTTTAAATGTACTCTAGTATCGTTGATTTTTACTAAGTACTTTTAAGTGTTTGCTTGTTTGCCGGTCCGTCACTTTTTCCTTCACAACATAAAGTACATTCTAGGACAGACAGACAGACAGACACACTCAAGTTTTTTTTAGAAACTGTCTGCAAGGTCACGCGTATCGAACGACACTTCCAATTTCTTTTTTTTTTTCCTTTTCAATGCCATTATGTAATCGAGGAATCGGAGAGTCGATATCGTCTGGCTTGGGAATCGATACTTCAGCAAGGGGTTAGCCGGTGCGCAGGGGGAGTATTAACGGATTAACTACATTTGCATAATAAATTTCGTGTCTAGTCGATACGGGGCCTACAGCTGTGCAAATATATCTTCAAAGAGATAATAAAACAAACATATGGAAAAAGGCGGGAAGGGGGGAAAAATAAAACGGCGCTTACTGGAGAAGGTGGGGAAGCAGATCTGTCTTTGAGTTGCGCATGTTTAGTATTTTTTTAAGCAGACGATAGAAAGTCTGCGTCAGGGATATTTTTAGCACAAGTCGTATGGAAGAAAAAAAATAATAAAAATTGAAGAAGTCTTTGTGAAGGCTTAAAGTAAACATGTCCTAACTCGCCCAAACTAGACATTACATGTGCACATTTGATTTTTTTTTCAAACAGAAAACGTAAAAATTATGGATTATAATTTATTTATTTTGTTAGAAGAGAATTAGTTGTTTTTTTTTTTTAATAAGGCGAATCAAAAAAATAGCAGACGATTGACATTTGAGCGTGACGTAGCACATTAGACTCATGAACTAGTAATGAGATGTCATGTTATACCGTACCACTAGTCAACAGATAACGTTTTGCACTTTACTATTAGTCTCTCAATGACATCTTATAGCTAACCCTTAGCCAATAGAAGACATTTTTTGCATTACCGTTAGCCGACAGATGACATCGCGAACCGTAAAATTAGCCCAGCAGATGACAGGTTACTTCGTACCATTGGCAGCCAGAGGGAAACGTACACTGTGTGTCTTTATCCATCCTAAACCGTACCTTTTGTCCCCAGATGACATCTTATACCGTACCTTTAGACACCAGATGACATCTTTCACTGTATCTTTGTTCTCCAGGGGATATCATTCACAGTATCGCTGTCAGCCAGATGACATCCTATACCGTACCTTTAGTCACCAGGTGACATCTTGTACTGTATCTTTACTCTCCAGATGTCATCATGCACAGTATCGCTGTCAGCCAGATGACATGTATTACAGTACATTCAGTCACCAGATGACATCTCATGCCGTACTGCACCAGCTGTAACAGTTATTCACATCACACTGTTTACCGGCCACTCGGCGATGTTATGGTCACAGCAATATATTAACGTGAAATTCCGACATGAGGAGTTCTGTCCAGTGACCCCTAACCACGCCGGTCAGTTCTGACAGCCGTCACCGCTGACCATCTCAGATGTTCCCGCAGAGAAATGCTCTACGGTTCGGGTCTGCCATGGAATGAACGAAGGTTTTCAAGGTTTCGTAGAGGTGCAAAGGGAGGAGAGAGTTTGGGGACTTTTGACTTACAGTTTTTAAATGATTGAGAGGAGGAGCAGTGGTGGTGGTGGGGGGGTCTATAGTTTTTCCGCCAACTTATAGAGTCAGTGTGACTCAGTTTTAGACCGTCCCCCCGTCCCCCGTACTTCTCAAGGGCAGTTGAACCTCCGTATAAGTGTTCGCGTGTGTCGGGTTCACCCAGGTACAACGGTGGAGTACGTAAACGACACTTTTGTAAAGGCAGCCAGAAACAGTGCCGTCCTTGATATAACCCACGCTTGGCTGAACTTTGGCTTGTTGTTTGTTTTTGTTTTTTGAACTTTTAAAAAAAAATTGTGCAATGATCTCACGTCTTCTTGAGTTGCGCATCACCAAACGGACATCACCAGTTGGACATCACCAGTTTGACGTCACCAATCGGACATCACCAATTGAAAGAGGTTTTCATTAAATATCCCAAAATACAGGACAAATTGTTTAAAAGAACATCGCCGTACATAACCGTGATGCTGACACACCTTTCGACAGTTTTCAGACAGGATATATATATAAATATATATAATAACGTGACAGGTAACGTTTTAACCAAAACCTAAATGCTTGAACAGGTATTCCTATAGGTATCAACATTTGAGTTGTTTTTGTTTACAATTGTACTTATAACTAATGCAGTAGACGGAACGGTGAAAGAATAAAATTAGTAACAGATATGTTCCAAGTAAAAGTTCAAGTACAAAAATCTAAGGTGCCAGAAAGAGTACTAGGAGAAGTACACAGGTTATTATTATTTTTTTATTGCAAGAAAGACAATGAATACAAAGTACCGACAGCGCGAATACAAGTATCCAAGGTGCAAGTACGAGTAAATATACTTTAAAAGTGTACTCGATTACAATTCATAAAACAATTACCAGGTTATTCTCTGGTAATAAACAGCAATAAATCTTTGACTAGCTGTACCCTACAAAACCTTCACATAGAGTTATATTCCTTTTTGGTTTCGGACAGATCCGATTTTTTTATGATTGTATTTTAAACTGGAATACTGTTGTATTAATTCTTTTACTTTCGATTTAACGCAGAACCCAAAGCGCTTTTATTTTATTAGATTACATTTTGTACATGAGACAAACACGGTCGCTTCTAAAGTGTCAATTAATATTAGTTCATAAACTTTTTTAAAATCAACGGGTTGGTTCCGTCGCTTTACAGATGCCATTTTTTTAGAACAAATAACATTATTTTTCAAGTACGGTAATATGTGTGTGTGTGTGTGTGTAATTCACTACCGTGTCGCCGCCAAGATAATATGCGCTTCCTTGTTTCAAGATCAGGAAAAGATAATGGTGTTACACAATTCACATTTAAGGCTAGGATTAACTCCCCCTGACAATGGTCAAAATATTTACAAACCAACGCGTTTTAAAAATTACAGACAGGGTGTAATAAGTGTTGGTCACGTGAGAATAAAAAAAATTAAACAGTCTATTTGTACATGTCTTTTTTTTTTAAATTTATAACTTTAATTTTAATATTGAAACACCATTGCCTCGGTTAACGACGGTAATATGTCCCAGGCCTACCGTTGTATGCTCAAAAAGTCGCGATATATATATATACCCCCACAAGGGTAACATTCAGTGCATGATTTACGTATAAGCTAAACAAGCTATAGCTTGGGGCCTCCCACTTTTTTGGGGGCTCCAAATAATTGTCCAAGTGAGCTACTGTCATATATATTTAAATAGTTGGCACTGACTTAAAGCATCTGGACCTATAAAGGGCCCCATTTCTCAAATACCTTAGGGTCTTATCAAGTCTAAATCCGGCCCTGGAAATACTGATTCGCCATTGGTCATTTCTTTCCGGCTACGCCCTGGCATCTAAGTGCCTGATCAATATGTGTTTGGGGGTGGGTTTAGATTCGGTTGACTTACTCTGGAAGAGAGACGATTACTCTGGAAGCATGACCCACGTGACTGTACCAATATTTTGTCAGAAATCGAGCTCGTTACCTTCTAGACTGGGAAGTAGTTCTACCAACCACTGTAATGCAAGACGTATTTCATTTTGACTAGTAATTAGTAATATATTGTAGACTAAGTTGGGCGGGGGAAAGGAGGGGAGGGGAGGGGAGGGGAGGGGGGGGGAAAGAATAGTTTAAAGCATCTTCTGGGGGAAGTCTTGAAGACCTTTGTAGATCCGTATCACGTGATTCAAGTAGGATAAGTGGACATTAAGTGGTGTGTGTACATATCATATTGAGACTAGTACATTTACCCCGGCTGATGACAGATGGCATTTGGGGGACGAAATGACACTTTAGGACAAACGGCATTTTATGAATAATGGAATTTTATGACTAATGACTTTTTTTAGGACGTATGACATTTTATTATAAAGACATTTTTATGACTAATAACACTTATGGCACATTGCATTATGTGACCAATGTCATTTTATGACAAACAGTATTACATGACATTGTTTTAACTCAGCTACTAGTTATCAAAGGCCCGGTACCCGGACCGGCGAGTAGGCACACAGTTGGAGTTGAAAATGGTGATATATATTTTAGCGCGTTAACAATCAGTCTATATACTTGCAGTGGCCCCAAGGACATGAACAGATTATTGTAGCCAAAATACATTTGAGAATAGGGACATCTAATAATACATCAAATAAAGTTCATATGTTTAATAGTTCCTCCCAAAGAAAATAATCCTCACTATGGGTAAACATAAACAACAACTCTTAAAATCATATTCCTTCATAATATTTTAATGGACTCCTTTCCAAACAGTTATTCATTTAATGTTTTATGATGTTCAACATGGCGTATTTAAAAAAAAGAGAGACGTGAGTGAGTGCTTGTGTTAAGCAAAACGCTACATGTTTAACAGGTGGTTTATTTACTGTTATACACATCGTAGCATAGTACAATTAACTAAGAAAAATTGCCAGCCCGGCAGTGCAGAACCTAGGGATTTAGAGGCCCGGTGGGCTTGGCCTCTTTGGGGACTGCCCCTGAATTTTGACATGGGATAATTGTTTGACGCTTCTCAAGCTTGGTCCCGAGAAGAAAGAATCGTTGTGTAGCTTTTAGCTGACCTTCAATTAAAAACATAGTATTCCATCAATGCAGTTGAGGCCGCAGACGCAGAAAACATTGGGCCTCTTAAAAAAGAAAGATATATCAAAGCTTTCAACATTATAGTTCTGTGAAGCCAATGCCGAACCAAGGGATTTTAGGCATCTTCGGAAGCCACTACATTTTGACATGAGATAATGTACTTAATATTTAGTTTAAAAAATATTTTGGGGGCCCTCCTCGAACTGGGCCCCCTCTATACACCCTCTGTGTGAAGCCCCCATCATAAATGGGTTAGTTTGCATTGTAAACGTTGTGTACGGCGCTACTCAATCTCAACCCTTATTCAATTCATTCATGTGACGTAATAGTCAAAAAATGAAAAAAAAAATGTGACGTATTTTAGGTTTGTAATAAAGGGAAATAATTGTACATTAGAAATAGACATATTTTAGAAATAAAAACAATTTAAACAATATAAATATTACATTGTATTGAGGTATCCATAATTTTGGTTTAAAATTTAAATTGTAGAACATAACACAGAATATTAATTGAACGATTTCTGTAAATATTTCTTTTATGATAGCTTCTCATTTAATAACAAATTGAACACCTTAGATTTATTACGATACTGTGTGATATAGATTGGCCTATGAAACAACGTTTCTGGTTAGGATTTTTTTCGGAGAGTATCACGGAATATTTTGGCATGATTTTGTGTTACCTCTCCTAAGATCGCTTAATTGCCCTTTGGTAATGATTGAGGCGGTCGAAAACAGTATTACATCGTGATTGCCATTTGGCGTTCACGATCTTACCTGCCGTAAGTTAGTGTACGGTGTTTTGTCACCTCGGCACTAAACATATGGCTGGGCCAATGTCAATTCTGGCAGCCATGTAGGAGGCTATTCTTACTCGGCTGGCCAGTGGTAGCCGGATTATGCATGTTAAGAAGAAAACAGTAAATGTTTCTGCCATCTTGGATGAATTGTTTATGCCGCCATGTTGGATGACAGACGGAAGTCGCGATGACAGACGGAAGTAGCGATGACAAACGGAAGTCGCGATAACAGAGACCGGAACACATGATGTAAAATTTGTATTATAGATTTTAGGTGTAGACTACAGCTTATTCATCATTATCGCGAAGAAAAACAGTGACGTAATCATACTTTTAAAAAACAACGACAAAAACTTGTCATTATGACAGTAAAACAATAGACCAACAACAACAACAACGATAACAACCAACATCCCGTTACAGTCATCCCCGTGAGGCGGGGGTGAATCGATGATTAGTAATTGTATACATTTTCTAAAATACAATCCAATCAGTAGAAAAACAAAATTTCCGAAAAAAAAAGGGAATTTCCGATTGGACGCTAGACTAACAAGCGCTAGTGGCGACAGAGGTGGAATCGAAAAAAGCGTTGGAGTGGCGAAAATGTCGGCCCTGACAGATTCAAAAGTTTTTACCCAAGACCAATAGCCGCCTAAGAGGTGCCGACTACAAAAGATCACCCCCCAGGAACCGCGAATACGGGGGAGAGGGGTAGGGGTGGGGGTGGGGGGAGAGAGAGCCCTGAGTTAGGAGCGATTTGGTAACAACATTTATGAATCTAGACCCAGAGATGCGCATCACTTTTAAAAAAAAAAAGTCATCTAGCATAAGCCGAAAATTTGACGCCATTTTTCGTATTGATTGCTTTCGTGTAGCCATGGGCGGGGGAGGGGGGAAAGCATTCTGAAACAACCTATTCAATTTATAATTAAAAAATCGCATTAAACAAAGTAAATGAAAGATGGCCGATAAAAGTGTCGTACTGAGGAACTTAATTATTATATTCTGTACATCAATACAATTATAAAGTCTCCGTGAGTTCGCAAACAACAAATATGGCGAATAATAAGAAATATCGATTGATATCACGTCGGTATTTTCTGCGTCTAGGCCCCCGCATTAGACATTCAACCTGGGCTCCGGAATTAGATATTCAACCTGGGTTCCCGCATTAGAAATTCACCTTGGGCCCCCGCATTAGACATTCAACCTGGGCCCCCGCATTAGACATTCAACCTGGGCTCCCGCATTAGAAATTCACCCTGGGCCCCCGCATTAGACATTCAACCTGGGCTCCGGAATTAGACATTCAACCTGGGCTCCGGAATTAGACATTCAACCTGGGCTCCGGAATTAGACATTCAACCTGGGTTCCCGCATTAGAAATTCACCCTGGACCCCCGCATTACACATTCAACCTGGGCCCCCGCATTAGACATTCAACCTGGGCTCCCGCATTAGAAATTCACCCTGGGCCCCCGCATTAGACATTCAACCTGGGCTCCCGCATTAGAAATTCACCCTGGGCCCCAACATTAGAAATTCACCCTGGGCCCCGGCATTAAACATTCAACCTGGGCACCCGCATTAGACATTCAACCTGGGCCCCCGCATTAGACATTCAACCTGGGCTCCAGCATTAGACATTCAACCTGGGCTTCCGCATTAGACATTCAACCTGGGTCCCCTCATTAGACATTCAACCTGGGCCCCTGTCACAAGTTGTGACTAATCTGTCGAAACTATCCCCTTACTCCAACCCTTAACGTAGTAGTGTTACTACCGTTGATATGTATATTAAACTATACATAACAATCTACGTTTCCGCTCTCCAGTTTCCCCCCCCCCCTTTTTACCCCACCCCCGTAATTGCGTCATCAGCCAGGTGGACAGCGGAAGGTAAACGAGGAGTAGTTAACAGTAACATGTTATATTCCGCGGAGAAACCTCTGGCCACCTGACCGGGACTATTCTCCGGTCGGTTTCTTCAAAGGGACAGCGACCCGCTCGATGTCCAGTTACTAAGGTCTTTGTCTACACGGCGTATTTCCCCCCCCCCCTTAAGCTCCACCCCCTAATTTGAAAGTTTGAATGTAGCAGCTATCATAATTGATTGGTTAATGGTCACGTGTGAAAGGTGATGTGGGAAATGAGATATAGATTTATAGACATTCGGCCGGTGAGCGCGGTCTGGGCCAGTCGATCGTTGTGTCTCTGAGTGAGAGAAAGAGAGACCTAGAGAAAGAGAGACATAGAGAGAGAGAGTTAACTGGGGATAACGTCACCTATCCCCCTTATTCATTTTGTATTGGATTATTTGCTGCAGTTTGAATTATCTTTGCTTTTGACAAGTCACCAGATCCCTGTTACGGACTGGTGCCTTTGTATAATAAATATATGTTGGTGTTGTACACACGACTTGTTGGATTGATCATCGTTACTGGTTTTACGTCTAATTGTTGGTGAGACTGTGTGTGTGGCGGAAACGAAAATACAAATACGAGTCAACCTGAATCAGCCCTCATACTTCTAGCAACAAGCCCAGGTTACCCTTCTCGGGATCCTCAACATCTGGGGTCTCGTTAGCGGGGCCTGTAACATCTGTAAGGCTCGTCTTGGGATCGAACCTTCACCTGAATAGTATTCTTCAATACACAGGCGGGGCCGAAAGCCGATTCAACATAGACTCGGGGGGCTCAATATCTGCCACGAGTCATCAGGAGTCATACCAGACTCACCCCAGTCATCGGGAGTCATACCAGACTCACACCAGTCATCAGGAGTCATACCAGACTCACCCCAGTCATCAGGAGTCATACCAGACTCACCCCAGTCATCGGGAGTCATACCAGACTCACACCAGTCATCAGGAGTCATACCAGACTCACCCCAGTCATCTGGAGTCATACCAGACTCACACCAGTCATCAGGAGTCATACCAGACTCACCCCAGTCATCTGGAGTCATACCAGACTCACCCCAGTCACCAGGAGTCATACCGGACTCACCCCAGTCATCAGGAGCCATACCGGGCTCACCCAAGTCTTCCGAAGTCAACAAGACGGTTTCAAGAAAAAGCCGCACTGATCGGCGAATAAATAACATTTAGACTGTTGACTTTATGATTGTGTGTGAGATTGTGTACGGTGGAAGATATTTCTTATTCTGTTGAAAGGAGGGAGGAAGCGTCCAGGTAAGCCATTTTAATACACTTCTCTTTTGATTGTGTTCATTTGTGAGTGCTCTGGCCGGTGTGTTAAGCTGCACGGCGAGCTTTGTCTGGGCTAACCATCACTCATCTTAGGCTCGTATTAACGTCACCAACCATGAAATCTATGGAGGAGTACGTACAGTACTTCATAGGCTTGGGGTGCGATGTTAATACGGCCATAAAGCACGCTAAGGGTGAGAGAGATAGGGAAGCAGAAGCTGAACGTGCAAAACATGATAAAGAGGTAGAATTAGCCAGAATAACTGCCGATCAGGATAGAGAAGCCGAACGCGTTAGGCATGATAGGGAGGTGGAGTTAGCCAAATTAGCATCTGAGGAGAGGGTGGCCCTAGCACGGTTAGAGAGGGAAGGGGGGCCGGCAAGCCCAACCCCAAGCAGTCAGTCAACGACATCCTCCAAACCCAAACTCCCCAAACTTGACGAGACTGACAACATAGACGCCTACATCCGTAGGTTCGAAAGGTACGCTCTGTCCGCGGGTTGGGAGAGACACGAGTGGGCCCCCTGCTTGACATCCCTACTCACGGGACGGGCCCTGACGACAGCTACCCGCTTGACGGCTGACGAGTCAAATGACTTTGACTCATTGAAGGCTGCCCTCCTAAAGTCATACGACTATACGGAGGAAAGCTTTAGACGTAAGTTTAGGGGGGCCCATTTGGAAAGAGGGGAGACCTACCCCCTATTTGGTGCACGGCTAGCCGACCTCCTGACGAGGTGGGTTGAGCTCAGTGGGACGGAGCCGACCTTTGATGGCCTGATGGACCTCCTGCTCAGGGAGCAGTTGATGAACGGGGCCCCTAGTGGGCTACAGGTGTTCCTGAAGGAACGTAAGCCAGGGACATGGGACGAAATGCTCGCCCTGGCCGAGAATTACAGGGAAGCTCGCCACGGCAAGGGCCGCGAGTCTTCCTCAAGCAGGGAAGGAGAGGCGGTTGAGGCCGAAAGGGCCCCAACCAGTGAGGTAGATGATAGGAGGGAGGCTCCTAAAGATAGGATGAGGGCCCCAGTAAATGGAAACCGGGTGTTTAGTCACCCGACTAATGCTAAGTCGGTGTGCTACACGTGCGGGGCCCCAGGGCACCGCTCTGTTTCATGTAAGCTGCAGAGAAATGCGCCCCTTGCTAGAGGGGTAGGGCCCATACCTATGGGGGCAGTAGTGGAAGTAGGAGCAGGGGAGAAAAACCTCCCAGTGATAGAGGGCCGCGTGAATGGCCTCAATGTTAAAGTCCTAAGGGACTCAGGCTGTTCAGGGGCCGCCGTGAAGGAGTCCCTGGTCGGAGAGGGAGCGATGACGGGTCGCTGGGCCCAATACAGATGTATTGACGGCACCGTCAGCGAGGCCCCAATAGCCACCATTTCGGTAGACTCCGACTACTATCGGGGCCCTTTAGAGGCTATGGTCCTCACAAATCCTATAGTGGATCTGATTATCGGCAACATAAAGGGTGCCAAGGCCCCTTGGTCAAATCCAGTAGACCACAGGGACCATCATCATGCCGTTGAGGTCAAGGGGCCCAGGCATATTGACTCTAAGGGGAAGTTTAGGGGTCAAACCAAACGCACCAGGGGGTCGTGGTTGGATCATGCCCAGGGAGAGTCCAGGGGCCCAGTTAGGAGTGCGGGGAACCCATGGGGCCCCAAGTTGAAGGGTGAAGCTAAGGGGAAGGTAGGAGGGCATAAGGGCCCATGGCGTGACAGACGGAGCAAGGGAGGTAGGCAGACGACCACCCCGACGGTGATTAAATCACGGACGGACGATTGTCGTAGGGACAGTGATATGACGGGGCGGATAACTCAGGTTTCCCCGGTCAGAATAGACCTATCTTTAGACACCCCCATAGGGCCCCCAAACGCATCACCCCAGAAGAGGGGCCACCTCGGAGACGATCCCTTTCCCTGACCGACTGTTTACAACACGACCCGCGAGTAGGAGTAGGCGCGGTAGAGCCGAGCGTGTGAACCAGGAACTATGCATAAACCACGGAGAATTTCCCAATGGGGAGGAGTCGGGCCCTAGAAAAGCTAGGCTATATATCCCCCCGTGTAAACGGCACAGGTTAGGCGTGGGGGCAGATCTGATGAGTCGGTACCCAGCGAACTTCGCCGGCGGCTGCATGTCGGTCTGAGCTCACTCACAAAGGGGCCACTCTTAGAGAGGTTATTATATGGCTTGCCTAGAGTGAGTGAATGCCGTGTGAGTGAAGTTATGTCAATTGTCACATTTATTTATACATGATTTCCTCTTTATTTCAGGTTAAATGTTGTAACGCTGTTGTATCTGTCGATGTAAAGTCATCCCCTCAAAGGGAGACTATCTTGATTACCCTATTACGTATCCAGTACCGCCATGTAGGCTTACTGATACAATCAATTTGTTTTAAGTGCCGCCTTTCGGAAGAAAGAGTGTTCACTATTTTTTTGTTATTTATCTCTGGACCAACTTGTTTTGGCCAGACCTTATGTCCGGTTTATTATTTTTGGGATTATTTAAGTATGTATGGTTTTACCCACTGGCCCTATCCATTATGTTGTGGTCAGGGTTACTAAGATAAATTTCCTTTTTATGTTATGCCAGTTTGACCCTCCATTCGTTTGGGGCATTGGTTTGTTTTATAACTCTACTTATGTTATGTAATGGCCTCACCTACTACGGTGTCGCCATCCCTATAGTTTCGATTGGGTTGGGGGGTGATGTCACAAGTTGTGACTAATCTGTCGAAACTATCCCCTTACTCCAACCCTTAACGTAGTAGTATTACTACCGTTGATATGTATATTAAACTATACATAACAATCTACGTTCCCGCTCTCCAGTTTCTCCCCCTTGTTACCCCACCCCCGTAATTGCGTCATCAGCCAGGTGGACAGCGGAAGGTAAACGAGGAGTAGTTAACAGTAACATGTTATATTGCGCGGAGAAACCTCTGGCCACCTGACCGGGACTATTCTCCGGTCGGTTTCTTCAAAGGGACACCGACCCGCTCGATGTCCAGTTACTAAGGTCTTTGTCTACACGGCGTATTTCCCCCCCCCCCTTAAGCTCCACCCCCTAATTTGAAAGTTTGAATGTAGCAGCTATCATAATTGATTGGTTAATGGTCACGTGTGAAAGGTGATGTGGGAAATGAGATATAGATTTATAGACATTCGGCCGGTGAGCGCGGTCTGGGCCAGTCGATCGTTGTGTCTCTGAGTGAGAGAAAGAGAGACCTAGAGAAAGAGAGACATAGAGAGAGAGAGTTAACTGGGGATAACGTCACTTATCCCCCTTATTCATTTTGTATTGGATTATTTGCTGCAGTTTGAATTATCTTTGCTTTTGACAAGTCACCAGATCCCTGTTACGGACTGATGCCTTTGTATAATAAATATATGTTGGTGTTGTACACACGACTTGTTGGATTGATCATCGTTACTGGTTTTACGTCTAATTGTTGGTGAGACTGTGTGTGTGGCGGAAACGAAAATACAAATACGAGTCAACCTGAATCAGCCCTCATACTTCTAGCAACAAGCCCAGGTTACCCTTCTCGGGATCCTCAACATCTGGGGTCTCGTTAGCGGGGCCTGTAACAGCCCCCGCATTAGACATTCAACCTGGGCTCCCGCATTAGAAATTCACCCTGGGCCCCCGCATTAGACATTCAACCTGGGCCCCCGCATAAGAAATTCACCCTGGGCCCCCGCATTAGACATTCAACCTGGGCCCCCGCATTAGACATTCAACCTGGGCCCCCGCATTAGACATTCAACCTGGGCCCCCGCATTAGACATTCAACCTGGGCTCCCGCATTAGAAATTCACCCTGGGCCCCCGCATTAGACATTCAACCTGGGCTTCCGCATTAGACATTCAACCTGGGCCCCGCGCATTCAACCGTAGTGCAAAGGCCGCCTCTGTCGGGGATGACCGCCTCCTTCGCCACGCACTCGCTACGCCTCTGGAGTTAGAGAAACTCCGTTCACGAAAAAAAAATGGACGAAGCGGCTATTAGAAGAACGCACAACGCCAATGTCGAGAAAGTAACTGCTGCACAAACGCTAATAAAAAAAAAAAACACACAACTCATGTTTCAAAGTGTCTATTTTTGTCAATTATCGATTTTTGTCAATTAAGTCATGCGTCTTATTGAGTCTTGGACAACTCCATCTCTTCCCCTCTTTAAAAAAATGACATCAGAAACAAAAAAAAAATTAAAAAAATAAAAACATTATGAGATTTCTTATGTCAAGTAATTTTGACGTAATACACATTATTTTTAGACGTGACCCCTTCACATTAAAAAATGTGTTTGATAACTGCTAAGGGGAAGTAATGAATAATAAAAGGTCGCCAAGAGTTGAAGAACCTTGACCTAGAGAAATCTCAGAACCTACTAGAAAGTCAAGTGTAGGTCACAGTTTTTTTTTGTTTTATAATTAGCTCTTTTTTTTTTTCAAAGTCACCTTGAACGCATTGAATACAGAATAAAATTTAAAAAAAAATCTGACTTTCAGTTAATGAGACGCAATAGCAGACGACAATAGAAACACACAAACATACGCACAGATATACACACATACAAATCAGGCTTCGATGTTGGAAAAAATTGTAAAATTATTTTTTTTTTTCAAAAAATGTGGTTTATTTATCCATTTTGTACTAAACTGTGGTTTGCTATATTTATTTTTTCAAAAATGTTCGAATCCATCCCTGAATCCCTTACATATGCATGGCCGTTCTTATGTTCGGGCAAAGGTCCCTTACCAGTATACATGGGCGTATACATGGGGGGGGGGCAAGGGGGGCATTCGCTCCCCCCCCCCCCCCACATTTAAAAAAAATGTCAGAAAGTTGTTATTTGACCCCCCCCCCTCCACGGAAAATTTTTGCCCCCCCCCACCTGGAAATATTCCTAGCGACGCCCATGCCAGTACATGTATACATTCCTGATGCTATATGGCCTCCAAAAGGTATTTTGGCCCCACCTCCAACTATCTCTAAATAATCTCTTCCAAGGATTCCCCAAAAAATCATATAAACGACCCTACATGTTTGTGTATTCCCTAAACATTAGTCATAAATTGTCCTTATGTTTTCTTCAGCTACGTGTTTTTTTTTTTAATAATAGGCATTCGCACAATGATCGGTGGTGGCGATGAACATGGAGGCAGCACGGGAGTACAAACATTTTGATGACATAGGTTCTGTAGCAACGTCAGGGCATTGAACCAAATGATCTGTGCCTAAGTGTCACTCCTCACTGAAACCCCAGGTCTTTAGTATCACATGAGACAAAATTTTGTAATTGGTGTCAAAAACATGTTGCCGATAAAACGTTATGCAAATTTTGCCACGTTCACCCCTGACAGGAACATGAAAAATATACGCATGTCGGTTTTACTAAAACAAGCCATTTCTGTGCATCCAGAATCATATCATTATTTTCGACTGAGGTTTCACTTAGTCGCCATTTTCATAAGTAATAAAAAAGGTTTCAATCATCAAATTAGCAAATAGTAAAATGATATATTATTTAAAATATTTTAAAGACTTCAGTATTTATATTTATTATTTATAAATTCGAAGTGACTATTCGGACCCGGGTACCACAAACTCCGATTTTTATTCGGATCCCGTCCCAATAAAGTCTGATTGTTATTCGGACCCGTGGCAATGATGCACATAGCTTAGCTATACATAAGCTTTATTATTGTTTTTTAGTTTAATTGTTTTAAATTGTATGATTTAATCGTTACTCAGTGTCTAGGGTTCCACTGCTGACTCTGTATTATTATTTTTTCGGGTTCCGTCTAATAAAGTTTAAATATAGCTAAGCTTTGTGCATATTTTCCACTGGTCCGAATAACAATCGGATTTTATTGGGACCCGGGTCCGTATAGCCACAGCCTTATAAATTTATCTACTCTATTTCAGATATTCTGTTTATAATAAAATTGTTAAATACAGAAAGCGACCATTTTGTTTTTAGTCTATTACAAATTCGCGGTCAAATAATATGAAATGACGCGTTCTTTTTGTCGTTGTAGTAAAAATTTATTTTAAATGATTGATAATAAAATTATTCATGAAATAAAAACTGTTTTTAACTTTTATATATAATTAAAAATAACATGCCATTAAAAAAATTTCGGAGGGTAAACAAGATTTAAAACGAACACAAAACGATTCCCATTAAAGATTTCTTGTGGTGATGTGCGTGCACGCTATCATTAAAACGGTGTTACTGTTGTGGCGTTCGTAAATCTGACAACATTTCAAATTGTAGGAGGCAAACAATCAAACAAATTTGGAATTTTAAAGCTAAAAGAAAAAATTTGCTGTAAAAAATTGGGAGCCGTGGGATTTTTCGGCTCCGGCTCCAGCAAAAATAGCGGCCCGGCCCGGCTCCGGCTCCGCAAGCCTGCTTTTGTCAATAACCATATCAAGATGTTTTTAATTATTGGGTCGAATTTTGACAAGAGTATTTCCACGATCGATTGTATCGTCGTTTAATGTATAGGCAGCATCATTTTTTGACCGATAACTAAAGACCACGTTTTCCAATATTTTTCCAATATTTTTCAGAATCTCACTACTCTTTTCCAGCACTTGTCTCTTCTTGAACTTGTTGGCACCTTTTTTTTATCTTGATGAGAGAATAAAATGCTATATATAAGCTTCCACACACTTCTCGTGATATTTTACAGCCAGCACCCTTGACCTTTTCCAGGAATTCATATGCTAAGCATACTGTGCAAAACAAGCTTTAGATTCTTTACAGTATGACATCCAATTCCTATTGATACCATTGCTTCTGAAAAATACTGATGCATTTGTAAATGGTAGATCAGTTTCACTCGTTCTTGGTTGTATTGGGTGAAATTTAAAAAAAAATGATTGTAAAGTATTATGTAAGCATCGAGTACGTTTGAAATATTAACTGGTGTTTTTATCATCGATAACTGAAGTATCATTTTCGGGATTTAGATCTGCCACTGCCTGTGTTGTTTTCATAAATATTGTGCTGATTGTTGTCATCGCTTTGATTTGTGTCGGGTTGTGTACTTGTAGAAGGTGTTTGTTGAGAGACGGTGTCTTTAGTTTGAATTGGAGTGGCTTTTAAATAAATCGACTCGATTTCGGCATTTAGCCCATCTTTACCAAGATTTTTTGTTTATTATCTCTTAATTTCTTCCGCACCACCTTTACATTACATTTTGAATTTATACTTCCATAACCTAAAATATTTTATTTAATTGATCCTAATTGTAATTAACTAACAAATAAAAAATAATTTTTATCGTGCCAAAATCAGCGAAAGTAGAATGGAAGATGTAAATTTAACATGGCGGTTAACGTGAACATCCATAGTACGGGAGCTCTTATTGACGCGATACGGCTTCGCCGTTGGTTTTGACATTATGGACTGCCACTTTGGTAGTTGCCTCTAATATCACCGCATATTAGTTATTAATTATTATGTCCCGTCGGCCCAGTCCACCCCTGCCTCAATTAAAGTTTACTCGCCACTAACACCCTCCACCTTAATTTACCCCAGCCCAACTGAAACATTTCCCAATCTACGTTACCATGGTTTCATATCAAAGATCAGTCCGTAACTAATATTGAGGCACCATGGGTGAGTTTTTTTCAGGTTTAAAATAACGATGACTTCCTCTGTTAACTGTTCAATATGTAGTGTCCCCAACTGTCTTTCTCTTATCTCTAAGAATAAACTGGTAGATCCATCTTTACCATTGTCTCTAGCCTTTGCTATGATTTCATTTAAATATTTTGCATACTCTGAATGGCCACTTCCCAGCATCACGCTGTTAGGCCGTTGTACTTTTGCAGTGACCTCTTACTGACTTAGTCAATTGTTGATAAATAACTGACCAACATATTTTCCAGCATATGCCTACACACAAATGAGACATTAATTAAAGATAACGAATTGGCTGTTCCAAATTTAGTATAATTATAGCATCCCGCTTACTTCTGACATATCTTGAAATAGACTACACCCTGAAAGCTATTCTTTATGTCCTTATCTAAACGTGAACTTTTTAATGTTACATGTACAACTGATACATTTTTTCTCATCAGAACGGACACGCTGCAAAATCATTAGCTCACATATATAGATTTATAATCACCGAAGGGGCCACAAATTGGCTACAATTTGACCCTAAGGGTCAGGGAATCAAGAGCAGTGATAATGATTTAAATGAACTAACGTAAATGTTATCAATGTAAATGAACGAAGGGGTATATTATGGCTCAGTCGAAAACGCTTAATGGGTCGTAGATTGCCGATGTCTTGTTTAGAAACAGAAAATAGTTTATCATATTACTATTTTGACGACCTGTCTAGCTCGGCACCCTGATAAATCTAACTCATCCATAATATTTAAATAAATAAATATATTTGTTTAAAGCATTTTGTTTTTTTGGTTTTCTTTTGACAAAACAGCAAGTACAAAAATATTTCATGAACATATGACTATTTAGTACTTACTCATCGACATAAAATTTAAAATCATTTTGAATGAATTTGGAACGTATGTATATATAAAGCACACAGAAAAATGCGAAGGTTCTGGAAAGTTTTATTAAAATCTATCTAATACCAGAAGGTTCTGGAGGTCTTATAGAAATCTCTAGAAGATCTAGAAGCTTCCAGAAAGTGGGAAAAATTGAGAAGGTTTCGGAAAATTCTAGAAAACCTAGAATGTTTGATCTTCATATAAATAAAGGCCAGCTTCTTCAGTATTTCAATTTAATTATAAAAATCAAGTGTTATAAGATTAAGTGTTGCGACTTTAGAAATATCATTCATTTAGTAATGACTACTAGGTTGAAAACTGTTGTTCATTTAATTGCGGAACCATCTCCAGAGATTTCTCTTAAGGAGTTCTTCCAACAGCGACTAATAATTTGAGTGTGTATACTTTCATATACACAAAATAAAGTGTCCAAGAAAGATGATATTTATAAGTTGTGCAAAGAGCATCTGGGATAAAGCGCGTATCCATAAGTCTTGAAAAGCGGGCTATCATTAAAATGTTGGAAAGCAATATTGACAAGTACTGTGAGGTTGAGAAGAATGCTAAAAGAGGAGGAGAGGTCTAGTGTGCAAAAAAAGCTTTCACTTTGTGTTAGTCACATTAATCCATCTTCGACATCGCACACATCAATGCTCACACTTTGATCAGAATTGAAGAAGACAAGCTTTTCTTGCATGACCAACAACTGAACGCAAAAAATGGTAATGAACTGAAGACAAAACATTGGCAAAGAAGGGAACAGCGAGCTCATAAACGGAAGCAACAGTTGCTTGAAAGACTTGCACAAGGAAAGGTAAAAGATGTTGTTGTAATCCATAACCATGGTGACCTCTCAGTACCAAGAAGCAGTGTTTGTTCATAGAAGGGAAGACGACAAACAATTTTTTCCAGTGCCGAAGAAATCGACATCAATTCTGCCTAAACGACGTCATTTGAAAGCTATCGTAGCCTCTGCTCTTGGATCGCACTGGAATAAAGTGATAGGATAGGCAGTTCACATCCTTGCTGTGAAGAGTTGGTGATGCAGAAGCAAGGATATTGCTTTGTCAAGGAGTAACGTGCAAAGAGCCAGAAAAAAAAATCGATCCAAAAAGCATGATATCAAAGAAAGCTCCCAAGCTGATGGTCCACTAATAGTCCATTTTTGATGGGCAGTTACTTCCCGCAATAGATGGTGGTCCAGAGAAGGAAGACTGTGTCGCTATCCTCGTCTCTGGATTAGATGCTGAGAAGCTTTTTGTGTGTCAAAAGTTAAACAAGAACAGGGAAACTTGTTTCAGCGGCTGTTGCAAATATTTTAAAGGATTTGGCGATTGACAGATACGATCTTTGCCATGTCGTTCGACACAACTGCGGCAAACACAGGCCATCAATGGAACATGTGCTATTCTTGAAAAGAAATTAAGTAAGAAGCTGTTTTGGTTACCGTATACATCATATACCTGAGTTGATATGTGCTTAAGTCTTCAAAAAGACTTTTGGGGTAGTACAACTGGATTGGATGTGCTGCTATTCAAGCGCTTTAAGTCGTTTTAGCCTAAAAGAAGACATGCAGAATATGCCACGATGTTTGACTGGAGCAAAATCACAAGTCATTGTTAGTCATCACATTTGTCTAAATATCTTCCAAATGAAAAACAACTCCAGATATTACCCACGTGAAGATTACAAAACTTGACTCTGAATCTTATCTTCCTGGGAGGAATTCCCCCTTTGAGGTGCGTTTTCATGTTCCAGGAGCATATCACCATGCGATGAGGATATCTAAAATAATCTACATCATGAATATTTATCTCTTCCGTCATCAATCTCGCTGATCAATTGCAGAATTTGGTATCTCTAGCATCATTAATACATTAAAGCTTGGATTCCAATTCCAGCAACGACCCTCTGGGTGATCTAGATTTCATCAAGCTTCCTACTGATTATAGGAATGTTTCTCCTCCATTTCTCAGACTGCATTGAAAACAATTTGCCGACATCTCTAGTACCTTAGTGCAGATTTCATTCCTCTGGTTCTCTTTTCTCAACGTGTCTTAGTGGATGAGAAAACAGCCTTGCTGCTTGCTTGAGGCATTTGGAGAAATTTTTCGATGATCAGAAAGACAAGGTGCATCTGCAGCACGAATGATCCTCCAGCACTTCATAATGTAATACAAAAGGATTTTAGACCTCGTCATCGCTGCTCTTCTTTAATGCTCTTCTGCTTGCCACAAATATTTTCATGACTGATGCTTCCTCCTGGCTAAAACTCCCTCCCAGAAGGCAACAGCAGTGGTCGCTTCCTTGGAAAGTTGTCAATGACAATGATGCTGGGAACGGCTATTCAGAGTATGCAAATATTTAAATGAAATCATAGCAAAGGCTAGAGACAATGGTAAAAGATGGATCTACCAGTTTATTCTTAGAGATACAAGAGAAAGACAGTTGGGGACACTACATATTGAAGAGTTAACAGAGGAAGTCATCGTTATTTTAATCCTGAAAAAACTCTTACATGGTGCTCAATAGCTGAAGTTACGGACCTGATCTTTGATATGGCGCCATGGTAACGTAGATTGGAAATGTTTCAGTTGGGCTGGGGTAAATTAAGGGTGGAAGGAATGTTAGTGGCGAGTAAACTTTAAATTGAGGGAACATTTTAAAAACTCAATCGTTTAGGTTCTAAGAGACTTGAATAGGCTTGTGTGTGCCTAGGGGGAATCGCACTGGAGTCATCATTCAACTCATCCCTCACTCAGATCACAGGAGGAAAAGTAGTACTTGCTCCAAATTGTCGATTAACACAAAGAGTTTCCAGGCTAAAAAAATCAACGAGGCTAATTGATCGCATTTTGAAGACAAAACAGCACAGACTAAAAAAACTTTTTAAGTGTATTTTTGAATGGCAGTACTTAGAACCACACTCCAATGAAGTCAGGTTAATGTGTCCTGTAATTAGTATTATTTTACTGTTTAATTTCTTCTGTGTCATATATTTGTTCTTTGTATCTAAAAAAACAGCATTTCAAAACTCTGCAAAATTTTCATTTAATGCAACTGCCGAATACCATAAAACACTAGAGATACCAAGTGCAATTGAGGTCAGCTTAGAAGAGTCCAAATGGTGTGAAATTTGGTATTTACATGTTTTAAATACCACTGAGCCAGAAAACTATGCTCAAGATATAAATTAACTTTATTTTTGTCCATTATAAAGTGAGTCACACTGATATATATATATATATATATATATATATATATATATAATATATATATAAATATATATATATATAAACCTATCCCTTGTGATTAAGCTTTAATTATTGCTTATGTTATTGCCTTATTTGGTATTGTTCCACCACAATGATGCAATCACCCCAATGATGCAATCACACTAATGACAATCACAACAATGATGCAATCACCCCAATGATGTGCATCAATGACAATCAACTCAGTGATGCAATCACACCAATTGATGCAATATGAGGGGGTGATATATCCTATAAATAGGAAAGCTACACGTGGACTAAGTGGAGAGCAGCCGAGAGTTAAAATAGTTATAGACTCGTGTACTGGTTTTATAGTGATAGCAGTTACTTGTGATTTATTGCCATATCTCATCTAATATTGACCTTAGTATTTATCGTGTGTGATAAAGTATAGAATTATACATGTGTTTTATTTTTCATCTTCTCAAGTGTTTATATTGGATTATCATATTCTCATCTGTAAATATCACGCATTAAAAAGTTCAGTTAATTTTTTATACAACAAAGGAGTTGTGTCGTCTGATTTAATTAGAGTACAAGTGGGATACGACATAATCCTAGTATTTATCTTGGTGGGAAGTAGAAAAAATACCCCAGTGGTGAGTAACACTTGGGTTGATAAAATAGTATATTTCGAAGAGACTGATTTATCTGATCATCAACAGCTAAAAGAAAGTATGCTTAATCCTTGGTATTTATCTAGTATTCTCATAGAATATTAATTTTTAGTATTTATCTGTGTGTAGTGTATATAGTATTATTCAACGATGGGACAGTTGTGATTGATATTGCCACAATAACTCTAGGAATATTAAACCTATGTATTATTTGGTGGCAGCTAAAAGCGAAAGTAAATCCAGTTGTACGTTACTGCAGTGTTAAAGGACTTCGTTATTTGTGCATTCCTTCATACGCTACAAAGGAATTCTAAAACTTAACGGTAAGAATAGCATTTTATTCTTGATATATTTCTCGTCATATTTTGGATTCGTTATATTACCACGTGACATTCCAACGTTTTCATTTGCGCCATGAGCTATAAGCACAAGTAAGCCCACAATTTGTTGTATCACATTACAACTGTATTTAAGTCCGTAACTGTTTAAAATACACCTGCAACGGTATTCAAGTCCATCATTCTGAAGAAACTCTGTTTCGCTTTTGTTTATACTTCTGAACATAACAATGGCTAGTACCCCAGAAGAAGAAAAATAAGACAAGGTATAAAATTAAAGAAGAATTAGGTCTCAAAGGTGATTGGAATTATTGAACATATAGACAAAAAGGTTATATAGAGAAAGAGATGAGAGGACAAAAGAAAGAGAATTAAAAAGAAACTATGAAGAATTAGAAAGAAAAGAAACTATGAAGAATTAGAAAGAAAAAGAAACTATGAAGAATTAGGAAGAAAAAAAAAGAAGCTATGAAGAATTAGAAAGAAAAAGAAATCATGAACTAGAGCTTGCAAGAATAGCTGCAAATAAAACAAATCAACAGAAGAATCAAAAGGAAATTACTCGACCTGAATTAAAAATGCAACCTTTCAATGGTGGTAAAACTGAGTTATATTGACACATGTTTACAATTCTTTGAACAATAATGTTACTACAACAAATTCCAATCAGTGAATGGAAGCTCTGGAACTTTTCTGCTTGTAAAAGATGATGAAAGAAAAAGCAATCATGACAATACATAACTATGCTGAAGTGAGTTATGAAGATATAAAGATGAAACTTCTGAAATATTTTAATAAAACAGAAGAACATTATCGTCAATTGATTCATGAACTAAAAATGCTTCAAATAAAGAACAACCTCAACAGTTCAAAGATTTAGTTATGAGGATTTAAAACGTGGCTTATGATGGCAGAAGTTGACATAAATAAACCAACTGAGATTTTAGAAATGATGGTAGTCGACAAAGTTCTTAACATGTGCACTAGAGAAGTGTTTTCCTTCATTAAACAAAGGAATGTGAAAAAACTGTCAAAGACCCAATAAAAGTTCTAAGTGACTATAAAGATTGCTATCCACATGAAATAAGTATATCAGACATTTGTGCATCTAAGTGGTAAATTCAAACCACGGAATGAAACATACAAATTAAAGAATGATATATACAAACCAAGATACATGAGTCAATCTAAAGATAATACTGTTTATTTTGAAAGAAGAATTTGTCATTATTGGGAAAAAAGGTCACATTTTGAAGTACTGCTACTTGATAAAGAAAGAACTAGAAACAACATAGACCAGAAAAACTTCATTTACGTCAAACAGAAACAGACCAGAACTTAATTCTACGCAAAAAGTATGCTGATAGAAAATATCCAAAACAGAAAGTTCAAGATAATGGTGAAACAGAACAATATCATAAAAATATTATAAATACAAAAGGTAAACAACATTTCATCCGCTATCGTTAATGGTCAACAAATAAAAAATGTCTTAGAGATTCAGGGTTGTACTACTGTAGCCGTTAAAAGAAGTTCACAAGAGCGTTTGATGTTATATTAATATATCTCTTATTGATGTTATATTATGATATCTATTATTGATGTTATATTATGATATCTCTTATTGATGTTATATTATGATATCTCTTATTGATGTTATATTATGATATCTCTTATTGATGTTATATTATGATATCTCTTATTGATGTTATATTATGATATCTCTTATTGATGTTATATTATGATATCTCTTATTGATGTTATATTATGATATCTCTTATTGATGTTATATTATGATATCTCTTATTGATGTTATATTATGATATCTCTTATTGATGTTATATTATGATATCTCTTATTGATGTTATATTATGATATCTCTTATTGATGTTATATTATGATATCTCTTATTGATGTTATATTATGATATCTCTTATTGATGTTATATTATGATATCTTATTGATGTTATATTATGATATCTCTTATTGATGTTATATTATGATATCTCTTATTGATGTTATATTATGATATCTCTTATTGATGTTATATTATGATATCTCTTATTGATGTTATATTATGATATCTCTTATTGATGTTATATTATGATATCTCTTATTGATGTTATATTATGATATCTCTTATTGATGTTATATTATGATATCTATTATTGATGTTATATTATGATATCTCTTATTGATGTTATATTATGATATCTCTTATTGATGTTATATTATGATATCTCTTATTGATGTTATATTATGATATCTATTATTGATGTTATATTATGATATCTCTTATTGATGTTATATTATGATATCTCTTATTGATGTTATATTATGATATCTCTTATTGATGTTATATTATGATATCTCTTATTGATGTTATATTATGATATCTCTTATTGATGTTATATTATGATATCTCTTATTGATGTTATATTATGATATCTCTTATTGATGTTATATTATGATATCTCTTATTGATGTTATATTATGATATCTCTTATTGATGTTATATTATGATATCTCTTATTGATGTTATATTATGATATCTCTTATTGATGTTATATTATGATATCTCTTATTGATGTTATATTATGATATCTCTTATTGATGTTATATTATGATATCTCTTATTGATGTTATATTATGATATCTATTATTGATGTTAAAGACCTGGGGTTTCAATTAGGAGAGACCCTTAGGCACAGATCTATGGTTCAAAGCCCTGACGTTGCTACAGAACCTACGTCATCAAAATGTTTGTACTCCCGTGCTGCCTCCATGTTCATCGCCAGCACCGATCATTGTGCGGATGTCTATTAATTAAAAAAAAACACGTGACTGAAGAAAACATAAGGACAATTTATGACTAATGTTTAGGGAATACACAAACGTGCAGGGCCGTTTGTACACAAACAAGCAGGGCCGTTTGTACACAAACATGTAGGGCCGTTTGTACGCAAACATGTAGGGCCGTTTGTACGCAAACATGTAGAGCCGTTTGTATGATTTTTGGGGATACTTGGCAGAGATTATTTTGAGATTTTTGGAGGTGGGGCCAAAATATCTTTTGGGGCCATAAAGTATCGGAATAAAAGGAATTTATACATGTACTGGAAAGGATCCTTTGGCAGATAAACATATAAACCACAATTTAGTAAATAATGAATAAATAAACCACTCTTTAAAAAAAGAAATATTTAACAATTTTTTTTCAATATCGAAGCGTGATTTGTATGCCTGTATATCTGTGCGTATGTTTGTGTGTTTAAATTGTCGTCTGCTATTGCGTCTCATTAACTGAAAGTCAGATTTTTTTTTTAAATTTTATTCTGTATTCAATGCGTTCAAGGTGACTTTGAAAAAAAAGAGCTAATTATAAAACAAAAAAAACTGTGACCTACACTTGACTTTCTAGTAGGTTCTGAGATTACTCTAGGTCAAGGTTCTTCAACTCTTGGCGACCTTTTATTGTTCATTACTTCCCTTTAGCAGTTATCAAACACATTTTGTTTCTATGTATATGCTGTGGGTTTGTCGTGATCATTTGTAGGTCGGTGCGGTCTGCAGAAAGAAGAAATTGTTTTTGTAGGTCAGTGCTGTCTGCAGTAAGAAGAAATACTGTTTTGGCTTGTTTGTATGTTTATGGCTGTTATTGTTTATGTTTTAATGTGAAGGGGTTACATCTAAAAATAATGTGTATTACGTCATAATTACTTGACATAAGAAATATCATGATTATTTTTTTTTTTGTTTCTGATGTCATTTTTTTTAAAGAGGGGAAGAGATGGAGTTGTCCAAGACTCAATAAGACGCATGACTTAATTGACAAAAATCGATAATTGACAAAAATCGATACCTGACAAAAATAGACACTTCGAAACATGAGTTGTGCGTTTTGGTTGTTTTTTTATTAGCGTTTGTGCAGCAATTACTTTCTCGACATTGGCGTAGTGCGTTCTTCGAATAGACGCTTCGTCCATTTTTTTTTCGTGAACGGAGTTTCTCTCAACCCAGAGGCGTAGCGAGTGCGTGGCGAAGGAGGCGGTCATCCCCGACAGAGGCGGCCGTTGCACTACGGTTGAATGCGCGGGGGCCAGGGTGAATGTCTAATGCGGGGGCCCAGGTTGAATGTCTAATGCGGGAGCCCAGGGTGAATGTCTAATGCGGAGGCCCAGGGTGAATGTCTAATGCGGGGGCCCAGGTCGAAGTCTAATGCGGGAGCCCAGGTTGAATGTCTAATGCGGGGGCCCAGGTTGAAGTCTAATGCGGGGGCCCAGGGTGAATGTCTAATGCGGGGGCCCAGGTTGAACGTCTAATGCGGGAGCCCAGGGTAAATGTCTAATGCGGGGCCCAGGTTGAATGTCTAATGCGGGGGCCCAGGGTGAATGTCTAATGCGGGAGCCCAGGTTGAATGTCTAATGCGGGAGCCCAGGTTGAATGTCTAATGTGGAGGCCCAGGGTGAATGTCTAATGCGGGGGCCCAGGGTGAATGTCTAATGCGGGGGCCTAGACGCAGAATATACCGACGTGATATCAATCGATATTTCCTATTATTCGCCATATTTGTTGTTTGTGAACTCACGGAGACTTTATAATTTTATTGATGTATAGAATATAATAATTAAGTTCCTCAGTACGACACTTTTATCAGCCATCTTTCATTTACTTTGTTTAATGCGTTTTTTTTTTATATAAATTGAATAGGTTGTTTCAGAATGCTATTCCCCCCTCCTCTCTCCCCCCCTCCCCCATGGCTACACGAAAGCAATCAATACGAAAAATGGCGTCAAATTTTCGGCTAATGCTAGAAGACTTCTTTTTTTTAAAGTGATGCGCATCTCTGGGTCTAGATTCATAAATGTTGTTACCAAATCGCTCCTAAATCAGGGCTCTCTCTCCCCACCCCCACCCCTACCCCCTCCCCCGTATTCGCTGTTCCTGGGGGGGGGTGATCTTTTGTAGTCGGCACCTCTTAGGCGGTTATTGGTCTTGGGTAGTGTTGTTTTCGTTGACGAAAACTAAAACTAAAACCTTCGTTGACTTTTCGTCAACGAGAACTAAAACTAAAACTAAAATTAGCAGCAAGACTAAACTAGACGAAAACTGAAATTATTACAGAAAAAACGAAATAAAAACTGAAACTAAAATATAGTGTTGCTTTCGTTCACGAAAACTAAAAGTAAAACCTTCGTTAACGAAAATGTTGACTTTTCGTCAACGAGAACTAAAA
Organism: Bulinus truncatus; assembly: GCA_021962125.1. NCBI lineage: Eukaryota > Metazoa > Mollusca > Gastropoda > Planorbidae > Bulinus > Bulinus truncatus. The sequence continues at coordinate 4,378,690 of JAGDYQ010000052.1, forward strand.
CTAAAACTAAAATTAGAAGCAAGACTAAAACTAGACGAAAACTAAAATTATTATAGAAAAAACGAAATAAAAACTGAAACTAAAATATGACCTGGGACTAAAACAACACTAGTCTTGGGTAAAAACTTTTGAATCTGTCAGGGCCGACATTTTCGCCACTCCAGCGCTTTTTTCGATTCCACCTCTGTCGCCACTAGTGCTTGTTAGTCTAGCGTCCAATCGGAAATTCCCTTTTTTTTTTCGGAAATTTTGTTTTTCTTTGTGATGTATTTTAGAAAATGTATACAATTACTAATCATCAATTCACCCCGCCCCACGGGGGAATGACTGTAACGGGATGTTGGTTGTTATCGTTGTTGTTGTTGTCGTTGTTGGTCTATTGTTTTACCGTCATAATGACAAGTTGTTGTTTTTTAAAAGTATGATTACGTCACTGTTTTTCTTCGCGATAATGATGAATCAAACGAAGTACACGCTGTAGTCTACACCTGAAACAGCTGAGTTAAAACAATGTCATGTAATACTGTTTGTCATAAAATGCCATTGGTCACATAATGCAATGTGTCATAAGTGTTATTTGTCATAAAAATGTCATTATAATAAAATGTCATACGTCCTAAAAAAAAGTCATTAGTCATAAAATTCCATTAGTCATAAAAATGCCGTTTGTCCTAAAGTGTCATTTCGTCCCCCCAAATGCCATTTGTCATAAGCCGGGGTTAAATGCACTAGTCTCAATATGATAAGTACACACCAGAGATGAGCGGACTTTTCCGAATCCGCGGACTGACAGCGGACGCTTCGTATGGTTAAGTTGCGGACTCGCGGACTGACGCGGATCTTCTTTAGCGTTACCATAAAAAAAATTTCATGTAATTTAAACAACTAAATTTCAGCAATGCGGACGCGCGGACTGACTGCGGACCAATGTTGTAAGATTCTGCGGACGCGGACGCGGACGCGGATCATTGATAGAAATCCGCGGATGGACGCGGACGCTAAATTTCAAGATCCGCACACCTCTGGTACACACACCACTTAATGTCCACTTATCCTACTTGAATCACGTGATACGGATCTACAAGATGCTTCAAGACTTCCCCCAGAAGATGCTTTGAACTATTCTTCCCCCCCCCTCCCCAACTTAGTCTATAATATATTACTAATTATTAGTCAAAATGAAATACGTCTTGCATTGCAGTGGTTGGTTTGACTACTTCCCAGTATAGAAGTAACGAGCTCGATTTCTGACAAAATATTGGTACAGTCACGTGGGTCATGCTTCCAGAGTAAATGTCTCTCTTCCAGAGTAATTGTCTCTCTTCTAGAGTAAGTCAACCGAGTCTAAACCCACCCCCAAACACATATTGATCAGGCACTTACATGCCAGGGCGTAGCCGGAAAGAAATGACCAATTGCGAACCAGTATTTCCAGGGCCGGATTTAGACTTGATAAGGCCCTAAGCTATTTGATAAATGGGGCCCTTTATAGGTCCAGATGCTTTAAGTCAGTGCCAAATATTTAAATATGTATGACAATAGCTCACTTGGACAATTATTTGGGGCCCCCAAAAAAGTGGGAGGCCCTAAGCTATAGCTTGTTTAGATTATACGTAAATCATGCACTGAATGTTACCCTTGTGGGGGTATATATATATATATATATATATATATATATATATATATATCGCGACTTTTTGAGTATACAACGGTATGCCCGGGACATATTTCCGTCGTTAACCGAGGCAATGGTGTTCCAATATTAAAATTAAAGTTATAAAATAAAAAAAAAAGGACATGTACAAATAGACTGTTTAATTTTTGTTATTCTCACGTGACCAACACTTATTACACCCGGTCTGTAATTTTTAAAACGCGTTGGTTGTAAATATTTTGACCATTGTCAGGGGGAGTTAATCCTAGCCTTAACTGTAAATTGTGTAACACCGTTATCTTTTCCTGATCTTGAAACAAGGAAGCGCATATCTTGGCGGCGACACGGTAGTGAATTACAGACACACACACACACACACAGATTACCGTATTTGAAAAATAATGTTATTAGTTCTAAAAACAAAATGGCATTTTTTATGGCGAAGGAACCAACCCGTTGGTTTTAAAAAAGTTTATGAACTAATATTAAGTGACACTTTAGAAGCGATCGTGTTTGTCTCATGTACAAAATGTAATCTAATAAAAATAAAAGCGCTTTGGGTTCTGCGTTAAATCGAAAGTAAAGAATTAATACAACAGTATTCCAGTTTAAAATACAATCATAAAAAATCGGATCTGTCCGAAACCAAAAATAACCTAGCATAACGATCAAGCCTAAGGGAATATAACTCTATGCGAAGGTTTTGTAGGGTACAGCTAGTAAATGATTAATGCTGTTTATTACCAGAGAATGGGGTACTTGGTAATTGTTTTATGAATTGTAATCGAGTACAATTTTGAAGTATATTTACTCGTACTTGCACCTTGGATACTTCTATTCGCGCTGTCGGTACTTTGTATTCATTGTTCTTTCAATAAAAAATGAATAATAACCTGTGTACTTCTCCTAGTACTCTTTCTAGCACCTTAGATTTTTTGTACTTGAACTTTTACTTGGAACATATCTCTTAATAATTTTATTCATTTACCGCTCCGTCTACTGCATTAGTTATAAGTACAATTGTAAACAAAAGCAACTCAAATGTTGATACCTATAGGAATACCTGTTCAAGCATTTAGATTTTGGTTAAAACGTTACCTGTCCAGTTATTATACATAGATTATATATATATATATATATATATATATATATATATATATATATATATATATATATATATATATATCCTGTCTGAAAACTCTGCCGAAAGGTGTGTCATCATCAGGGTTATGTACGGCGGCGATGTTCTTTTAAACCATTTGGCCTGTATTTGGGATATTTAATGTAAACCTCTTTCAATTGGTGATGTCCAGTTGGTGACGTCCAACTGGTGATGTCCAACTGGTGACGTCCAACTGGTGATATCCAACTGCTGATGTCCAACTGGTGACTTCCAACTGGTGATGTCCAACTGCTGATGTCCAACTGGTGATGTCCGACTGGTGATGCGCAACTCAAGAAGACGTGAGATCATTGCACAATTTTTTTTTTTTAAAGTTCAAAAAACAACAACAACCAACCAGCCAAAGTTCATCCAAGCGTGGATTATATCGAGGACTGCACTGTTTCTGGCTGCCTTTACCAAAGCGTGTGTCGTTATATGTACTCCACCGTTGTACCTGGGTGAACCCGACACACGCGAACACTTATACGGAGGTTCAACTGCCCTTGAGAAGTACGGGGGACGGTCTAAAACTGAGTCACACTGACTCTATAAGTTGGCGGACAAGCTATAGACCCTCCCCCCCCCCACCACCACTGCTCCTCCCCTCAATCGTTTAAAAACTGTAAGTCAAAAGTCCCCCAGACTCTCTCCTCCCTTTGCCCCCTCTACGAAACCTTGAAAACCTTCGTCCATTCCATGGCAGACCCGAACCGTAGAGCATTTCTCTGCGGGGGGCATCTGAGATGGTCAGCGGTGACGGCTGTCAGAACTGACCGGCGTGGTTAGGGGTCACTGGACAGAACTCCGCATGCCGGAATTTCAAATTAATTGTTGTGACCAAAACATCGCCGAGTGGCCGGTAAACGGCGTGAAGTGAATAACTGTTACAGCTGGTGCAGTACGGCATGAGAGTTCATCTGGTGACTGAAGGTACTGTAATACATGTCATCTGGCGGACATCGATACTGTGCATGATGACATCTGGAGAGTAAAGATACAGTACAAGATGTCACCTGGTGACTAAAGGTACGGTATAGGATGTCATCTGGCTGAAAGCGATACTGTGAATGATATCACCTGGAGAATAAAGATACAGTAAAAGATGTCGTCTGGTGACTAAAGGTACGGTAAAAAATGTCATCTGGTGACTTAAGGTACGGTATAAGATGTCATCTGGGGACAAAAGGTACGGTTTATGATGGATAATGACACACAGCGTACGTTTCCCTCTAGCTGCCAATGATACGATGTAACCTGTCATCTGCTGGGCAAATTTTTACGGTACGCGATGTCATCTGTCGGCTAACGGTAATGCAGAATATGTCATCTGTTGGCTAAGATGTTATTGAGAGACTAATAGTAAAGTGCAAAACGTTATCTGTTGACTAGTGGTACGGTATAACATGACATCTCATTACTAGTTCAAGAGTCTAATGTGCTACGTCACGCTCAAATGTCAACCAGTCAATCGTCTGCTATTTTTTCGATTCGCCTTATTTAAAAAAAAACAACAACCTAATTCTCCTCTAACAAAATAAATAAATTATAATCCATAATTTTTACCTTTACCTGTTTGAAAAAAAAATCAAATGTGCACATGTAATGTCTAGTTTGGGCGAGTTAGGACATGTTTACTGTAAGCCTTCACAAAGACTTCTTCAATTTTTATTATTTTTTTTTCTTCCATGCGACTTCTGCTAAAAATATCCCTGACGCAGACTTTCTATCGTCTGCTTAAAAAAAAAATTAAACATGCGCAACTCAAAGACAGATCTGCTTCCCCCCCCCCCCCCCCAGTAAGCGCCGTTTTATTTTTTCCCCCTTCCCGCCTTTTTCCATATTTTTGTTTTATTATCTCTTTGAAGATATATTTGCCCCGTATCGACTAGACACGAAATTTATTATGCAAATGTGTAGTTAATCCGTTAATCCCCCCTGCGCACCGGCTAACCCCTTGCTGGAGTATCGATTCCCAAGCCAGACGATATCGACTCTCCGATTCCTCGATTACATAATGGCATTGAAAAGGAAAAAAAAAAGAAATTGGAAGTGTCGTTCGATACGCGTGACCTTGCAGACGGCTACTAAAAAAAAAATTGAGTGTGTCTCAATGTCTGTCTGTCTGTCTGTCCTAGAATATACTTTATGTTGTGAAAAAAAAAGTGACGGACCGGCAAACAAGCAAACACTTAAAAGTACTTAGTAAAAATTAACGATACTAGAGTACATTTAAAATAACCATTTGAAGGGATTCATAGTTAAGGAATCGATACTGGAGAAAAGGATATCGATACTGATTGATGGTTGACCTTAGATGCGAGATATCTATCTATCTATCTATCTATCTATCTATCTATCTATCTATCTATCTATCTATCTATCTATCTATCTATCTATCTATCTATCTATCTATCTATCTATCTATCACTTTCTATTTATCTATCCTTTTGCCTATCTATTCATCTATATCTATCCATATATTTATATTTATCTTCACGCTCTATATCTTTCAATCTACCCGTGTCTGTCTGTCTGTCTGCCAGTCACAATCTCACAGATATACATGAGTGATATTGACAGTGCAGAAATAGAACAAAGAATATACATGGATATCTATTTACAGTACTCTCGTATATGTGTATATATATATATATATATATATATATATATATATATATATACATATAATGATAGATAGATGGTTAGATAGATAGATAGATAGATCGATAGATAGATAGATAGATAGATAGATAGATAGATAGATAGATAGATAGATAGATAGATAGATAGATAGATAGATAGATAGATAGATAGATAGATAGATAGATGGAGAGCCTATTTACAATCCTCATTGTTCAACTCAGCTGTCATACGTCACTTTTGCTGTATTTTACCCCCCCCCCTCAACACCCCCACCCCCACCGACTGTTTCTTCATTTCATCATACAATCAATTAGTATCAATGTGATATTTTTACAACTGATTCAAGCCTGAACCCGTTCAACTGATTCAATTTATATTTGTATTCTTGCTAGTGCGGTGATATCATAAAGAAATTATGAACACTCGCTTGCGATCTAAAATTAGCGATGACGCCCAGGTGAGCTATAATTAGAACATCAGGAGAAAGACTTGAAGTGGCCTGCCCGTCTGCTAGTTGGTATAGTGCTGTTGGTTTTTTCTTTTTTGTTTATTTTTCTTTTCCCGCCTAAAAGAGATTCATGCACGACCGTACAGTTGCACTGTGTTCAGCGGCGAAAAATTGAACTTATTAACTGCACCGTAATTAACAGCAACTGGTTTGAGAGTAGGGTGTTACAGTGCGCTGTTAGCGACATGGGGGGGGGGGGTGGGTTGATCCTAGTACTACCTTTGCGTAAGATGCATTGTTTAAAATTAAGCGTGTTGGTATGGAGTTGTCCGGTTGGTACAGCGTTGTCCGGTTGATAGAGCGTTGTCCGGCTGCTAGAGCGTTGTCCGGTCGATGTAGCGTTCTCCGGTTGGTACAGCGGTGTCCTGTCGATGTAGCCTTGTCCGGTTGGTACAGCGTTGTCCGGTTGGTACAGCGATGTCCGGTTGGTACAGCGTTGTCCGGTTGATAGAGCGTTCTCCGGTTGGTACAGCGGAGTCCTGTCGATGTAGTGTTCTCCGGTTGGTACAGCGGTGTCTTGTCGATGTAGCGTTCTCCGGTTGGTACAGCGGTGTCCTGTCGATGTAGCGTTCTCCGGTTGGTACAGCTATGTCCTGTCGATGTAGCCTTGTCCGGTTGGTACAGCGTTGTCCGGTTGATAGAGCGTTGTCCTGTCGATGTAGCGTTCTCCGATTGGTACAGCGGTGTCCTGTCGAAGTAGCGTTCTCCGGTTGGTACAGCGGTGTCCTGTCGATGTAGTGTTCTCCGGTTGGTACAGCGGTGTCCTGTCGATGTAGCCTTGTCCGGTTGGTACAGCGTTGTCCGGTTGGTACAGCGTTGTCCGGTTGATAGAGCGTTGTCCTGTCGATGTAGCGTTCTCCGGTTGGTACAGCGGTGTCCTGTCGATGTAGCGTTCTCCGGTTGGTACAGCGGGTGTCATGTCGATGTAGCGTTGTCCGGTTGGTACAGCGGAGTCCTGTCGATGTAGCGATCTCCGGTTTTCAGCGGTGTCCTGTCAATGTAGCATTCTCCGGTTGGTACAGCGGTGTCCTGTCGATGTAGCGTTCTCCGGTTGGTACAGCGGTGTCCTGTCGATATAGCGTTCTCCGGTTGGTACAGCGGTGTCCTGTCGATGTAGCGTTCTCCGGTTGGTACAGCGGTGTCCTGTCGATGTAGCGTTCTCCGGTTGGTACAGCGGTGTCCTGTCGATGTAGTGTTCTCCGGTTGGTACAGCGGTGTCCTGTCGATGTAGCCTTGTCCGGTTGGTACAGCGTTGTCCGGTTGGTACAGCGTTGTCCGGTTGATAGAGCGTTGTCCTGTCGATGTAGCGTTCTCCGGTTGGTACAGCGGTGTCCTGTCGATGTAGCCTTGTCCGGTTGGTACAGCGTTGTCCGGTTGGTACAGCGTTGTCCGGTTGATAGAGCGTTGTCCTGTCGATGTAGCGTTCTCCGGTTGGTACAGCGGTGTCCTGTCGATGTAGCGTTCTCCGGTTGGTACAGCGGGTGTCATGTCGATGTAGCGTTGTCCGGTTGGTACAGCGGAGTCCTGTCGATGTAGCGTTCTCCGGTTGGTACAGCGGTGTCCTGTCGATGTAGCGATCTCCGGTTTTCAGCGGTGTCCTGTCAATGTAGCATTCTCCGGTTGGTACAGCGGTGTCCTGTCGATGTAGCGTTCTCCGGTTGGTACAGCGGTGTCCTGTCGATGTAGCGTTCTCCGGTTGGTACAGCGGTGTCCTGTCGATGTAGCGTTCTCCGGTTGGTACAGCGGTGTCCTGTCGATGTAGCGTTCTCCGGTTGGTACAGTGGTGTCCTGTCGATGTAGCGTTCTCCGGTTGGTACAGCGGTGTCCTGTCGATGTAGTGTTCTCCGGTTGGTACAGCGGTGTCCTGTCGATGTAGCCTTGTCCGGTTGGTACAGCGTTGTCCGGTTGGTACAGCGTTGTCCGGTTGATAGAGCGTTGTCCTGTCGATGTAGCGTTCTCCGGTTGGTACAGCGGTGTCCTGTCGATGTAGCGTTCTACGGTTGGTACAGCGGTGTCCTGTCGATGTAGCGTTCTCCGGTTGGTACAGCGGTGTCCTGTCGATGTAGCGTTCTCCGGTTGGTACAGCGGTGTCCTGTCGATGTAGCCTTGTCCATAATCAGCGAATAGAAAGAAATACAACGCGTCCGTTGTCATGGAAACCGAGTCTGAATGTCACCAAGTACCTGCCTAGTTGTTTTTTGTTTTTTTTTTCAAATTTCCCGCCACATCACAGAGAAAAAATCTTGTTGTTTGTTGTGTGTGTCTGAGTGTGTGTTTGTGTGTGTGTGTGTGTGTGTGAGAGAGAGAGAGGGAGAGAGAGAGAGAGAGAGAGAGAGAGTCTATGTGTGTGTGTCTTAGTGTGTATTCGTGTGTGTGTGTGTGTCTTAGTGTCTCTATATGTGTGTCTGAGTGTGTGTATATGTGTGTATGTGTGTGTGCGAGAGAGTGTGTGCATGTGTGTGTGTCTTAGTTTGTATTCGTGGTGTGTGTATCTTAGTGTCTCTATATGTGTGTCTGAGTGTGTGTGTATATGTGTGTGTGCGAGAGAGTGTGTGCGTGTGTGTGTGTGCCTTAGTGTGTATTCGTGTGTGTGTGTGAGTGTGTGTGTGAGAGAGAGTATATGCGTGTCTGAGTGCGTGTATATGTGTGTATGAAAGTATGTATATGTGTATATATGTGTATGCATATGTGTGTGCTTCTCTGTGTTTGTTGATGTTAGTTTACATTGTTTTCTCAAACTCGCTTCAAAGGAATAAAAAAAAACAACAAATTCCTGACCGATTTTCGTTGTCTTTTTTGTTTGAGGTTACTAGTATATAAATACGATCACTGACCTATATATATATATATATATATATATATATATATATATATATATATATATATATATATATATATATATATATATATATATATATGCATAAATGTTTAAATGACTGGTAGATATAAACCGATACTATGCTTATCAATCACTTATCCTATTTCACTATTACTTGATAGTCCTAGATAAGTAGCTTCACCATAATTGGAGACTTTTTTTCACTTGCATATCGAAATTTGGTAACAGTATCGGTTTATATCTACCAGCCATCAAACTAGCGGCACGAGACGGTCTATATAATATACCGAGATTTATTAACAGATATGAATGAGCTAATTATTTTACACTTTGAAACTTTCACCTCATGCTCGAATCAAGTTCAATTTTTCCTCTTAAAATATGTGTCACCAGTGATATTTTATTAAGATATATTTTGAATTTTTTTTTTTTTAAATTTGAGTCGGGCAAATTTGTTTTATTTTTTTTTAACCAAGGAGTAAAATTAAGGTAAGCCTACACTGGTAGACAGTATTATCTATTAATAAAGGGATAAGAATAGCTCAGAGGGAAATACCGATGAGCTAAAAATAGATCCGTGAAAATGAATTAATCTCCATCAATTATTTCGGCAGATATATACATCCTGGTATTTTAGATCAATGAGTAAACCCCGCCCCCTCCCCCCCCCCCACCCCACCCTTCCCCAAGTTAGAGCGGCTTTGCTAGAATTGAAAAGAAATCAAACCCGGCAAGATTAGAATTTGATTTTAAAACATCGAATATAATCAGAAGATGTTGAAGATATTTTACAATTTCATGTCATCAAAGTCTTTTTTTTGTTTGTTTGTTTTGTTTTGTCTGTGTGAAATCATTAAATGGCTCTTGGAGCTGTATGTGGCTCTTGGAGCTGTATGTGGCTCTTAGAGCTGTACGTAGCTCTTAGAGTTATATGTGGCTCTTGGAGCTGTACGTGGCTCTTGGAGCTGTATGTGGCTCTTGGAGCTGTACGTGGCTCTTGGAGCTGTATGTGGCTCTTAGAGCTGTATGTGGCTCATAGATATGTAAGTGGCTCTTCTCTTTTTGCAATTATTGTTTTAAGTATTGCTTTATATTTTAGTGGCTCTTAGCGGTGTAATTGGCTCTTATAGCTGTATGTGGCTCTTAGAGATGTAATTGGCTCTTATAGCTGTATGTGGCTCTTATAGCTATATGTGGCTCTTATAGCTGTATGTGGCTCTTATAGCTGTATGTGGCTCTTATAGCTGTATGCGGCTCTTCTTTATCTTTAGTGCGGCTCAAACAATATCTTTTAAAAAAAAATAATTTGTTTTCACTTTCTCTGGGTTTGAAGGAGTTCGGGTTTTTGTCTTCAAAATTAGTAACTCACTTTTTTTTACCTGTTCTAATTTAGCGAAAAGTACATCCTATAAAGTTGACAATATTGTTGTACAAAAACTGGATTGCGGGGCCCCCATGCATTTCCGCCCATGATAAATAACAATATAACATACATAATTGCATTCTTCACGCGCCGAGAAACATAAATGTTTATCACTCAATCGCCATGTCAATAAATTCCCACATGTTATATATCCATCCTACCCACATTGGTATTCGCACCCTGCGCTCCTCAGTGAATCACAGCTGGCGACACTAAATAAATAAAAAAAATAAATAAATAAAAAGCCAATGACTTTTCTCATGTTTACAGTAACCATGTTCAATGAAGTTTTTTTTGGTCCAACCATTCTAAATATAATCTAAATCGACTAAACATCATACTAAATGCATTCTGTGAAATTTCCCGAGTGTGTGCTACTCATTCAGAAAATATTTCAACCCCTCCCCCCCCCCACCTTTCACTATTTATTAATTATTCATCGTTGGCGCCATTAGTTTCCATTTTTGGTCACAATTTGAGCTCAATTTTAACAGGTGTGTTTTATATCCCCCCCCCCCAAGGTAACAGATGTCTGCTTCTTGAAGGTGCAGAATTAAAAATATATATATATATATTGATCCGCTTGAGCAGACGTCAGTGGAATTTCGGGAAGGAGAGGGGGAAAAAAAGATATTTTTAAACAATTGTCTATCTGTACGCATGCAGTAGACCACTCATGGCGTACACACGAGTCTCTATCAATTAACAATTTTAGTCTCCAGGAATAGTAGCCAGAGGGCTATATTTGTGCGTAAGCTGAGAATAGAAAAAAGTAATCGATAATAGGTCACGACGTAAGCCAGGAAACCCAAATATTTCTTTAAATAGATTTTTAATATCACGAATTGTCTGTTACGTTTGGTTACATCTGCGTGATACACCCCGCCTCCAAAACCCCCTTTTATTCTACGCATTTATCAGTTGATAATTATTAGTAGCAACTGTGGCATGAATTAGCAGACGTGATCCGTATCTGGAGCATACTAAAGTTTCAAGGTTGTCTATGTAACGAAACAATTATTCCATTTTTTTTTCGATGAATTTTATTTACTTAACTCGAAAAATAAAAAAGGGAAAGCTCCATCTGGACCCCAAAAACTTTAATGCCAAAGTGACGGTCTTTCTTAGTCCCAGGCAGGGGCGGATTTAGGGGGGGAGGGGCGTGGGGGGTCATGCCCCCCGTTACCGCAAGTTTAGGTAAGACATTATTAAATGAAAACAGTTTTGCCCCCCCCCCCATCAAAGATGTCTAGATCCGTCCCTGGTCCCAGGTGAGCTGTCTCATAATGTTACAATCAATGCGTGTGCACAAATACAAGGCTATAGGTACTACCAACAAATTTATGTCACAGAAAAGTACTCAAATAAGACTGTTACTAAAAGTAAGTCAATATAGTAAATTAAGTACATTGTAGTGAGTAAAGTACAATGTAGTAAGTAAAGTACAATGTAGTAAGTAAAGTACAATGTAGTAAGTAAAGTACAATGTAGAAGTTAAAGTACAATGTAGTAAGTAAAGTACAATGTGGTAAGTAAAGTACAATGTGACAAGTAAAGTACAATGTAGTGAGTAAAGTACAATGTGGTAAGTAAAGTACAATGTGGCAAGTAAAGTACAATGTGGCAAGTAAAGTACAATGTGGTAAGTAAAGTACAATGTGGTAAGTAAAGTACAATGTAGTAAGTAAAGTACAATGTGGTAAGTAAAGCACAATGTGGTAAGTAAAATACAATGTAGTAAGTAAAGTACAATGTGGCAAGTGAAGTACAATGTGGTAAGTAAAGTACAATGTAGTAAGTAAAGTACAATGTGGTATAAAGCTCCTAACGGGCCATCGGGGCAGGTGAAGTGTAGAGTTCATCTGTTTCTGTAACCTTGGCATGTAATGGGGTTTAGCAAAGCGCCCAGCCGCTTTTTTTTTTAATTCCCCCATCTAATGTCCAGGTGCCCATTTAAAGCTGGGTGGACTTGGGGAACATAGCCAACTTACACCAGGGGCTACCCAGATTCCCTTGTTTCTCATCGAGGATCGAACTGGGTACGATCAGGTCAACAGTCGAGCGCTCTACACCACTCGGCCATCCGTCCCTCATTTAATTACTAACGATCACCAGATCTTAATACAGACCTTGATGTAGTCTGGCCCTTGAATGTATTTCTTTACTCTCTCTCTCTCTCTCTCTCTCTCTCTCTCTCTCTCTCTCTCTCTCTTTCTCTCGGTCTCTCCAAATCATTACGTCACGTGACCCAAATTGCGTACCAGTGACTAAACCAAATTATATCTACAAGACTAGAGGTCATCGCTGCCATTCACATACTTGGTTATGTTTTGTCCAGCGCTCGGTCAACCGTTGAACGCCCGCACACTGACATCTACCCCCTCCCCCTCTCTCACTCCAGTCTTGAGGACGGCCGATGGGTATGGTAGCAGTACGCGTCACCCTTTCTGCTCGTCTCCCCCACAGTCAGTAATCACTAACTGACCTGAACTGACCCCTGTCTATCTCTGTGCAGGCCAAATGTACAGGCGATCCTAGACTTTCGCACATAATTGGTTCTTTGAAAGTGTGTACGAATGTTGAATGTTCGAAAGTAGAGGGAAATAAAAAAAAAGTTCAACAATTTTATTTTTAAAATATTTATTTATCGATAAAAGGAACATATTATTTGAAATATATATTTTTACACATACATACTTAATGTATCGATGCGTGTTTAAGTACATTCAGGTGTTTTCTTTATAAACCTATCAAGAGTTAATGGAATACCAGGCCCCTTTTTTTTTATTGATACAGAGTTCTATAGCACGCCAGAGGCGCAGCGGGGGGGGGGGGGGCAAGGCAACTTGCGCCCGGAGCATTTTACCTTTTTAATACCTTTTTAGCGCCCCCCCCCATTCGAAAACCATATAATATTATATGTAAAATATACCATTGGGCGCCCCTGAATCTCGGCGCCCGGGGACATATGCACACCCCGCCCCCCCCCAGCTACGCCTCTGTGGCACGCTATATCTTTCTCAATCGCCCTACGTACTTGAGATACGCGTTCTCCATTGTCGTCACATTCTTCCATTATACTTTATAGCGATAAATTTCTCAAGGTGCATGAAGGCTTCGTTCATATTTTCGATTGTCAAAATCTTATTGATTTTATCAGCTTCAAAAGCAACTGTCGTTCCCATGTAGCATAACTCTTGGAAGGAATTTGTAATGGAAGTGGTTTCTTTAGACGTGAGGGTCTCTAAAAGGGGGGCCCCAAGGCAAAGAGTACATTGACCAATAACATTTGAAAGGAAAGTGAACTGGAATGTGGCACGTGGATAGTGGTGGGGCCCAAAGTGGTCAATAGATGTTGCCCCTAACTAAATAATTCTGTAAAAACGTGTTTGAAGGTCAAACATCCAAAGTTTCTGTTTACGTAGCACGTCTGGTCATCAGTTCTCTCAGTATAATAAGGTCACGTGTGACACACCAATAGTTCACAGTTATTTTGGTTTTCTCCAAACATAATCGTGTGTGGGGGTGGGGGGAGGGGGAGGGGGAGGGGGGACAGTAAAAGTGAAATCTTCCTTTCATAAATCATTGTTAGAAAGAAAGGAAGAAATAAAACAATACCACCACTAACAACAGACACTCAATTACATTCCATGGACTCTCTGACAGTCACCAGAAAAAAAAACAACTGAAAACCAGTGGTCAGTGCCAGACTTAAATTGACCCACAGCTCTCCCACCCCCCCTCACCCTTTCCCTATGACATCTTTTATCCTTTTCACAAAATTCTCTCTTCTTTTTTTTTTTCTGTTCCTCCGTCACGTGTCCCCGGATGGTAAACTCGCCCGGATCAGTTAAGAAGAGACGCACGGGCTCATTTTTGGAAAGGTCAATCCAAATGATCACTTGACCCCCCCCCTCCACACACACACCCAGTCACCTCCAGAGATATGAATGATCCTAAGGAAACGGAAGTTAAATTTAACCCTGTAATGTCTCCACAGAATCGCAATTAATTGAATGCCTGCGTTGATTAATGCTCGTAGACTCGGGTTGGTCCTGAATGGGTTAAAGAGGAAGTTGTGAGACATGCATGACAACATTGGACCAATACTATCTTGGGATCATGGTACATCAAGCAAAAACTTCGCCCAGTGGCGTAGCCAGCGTTAGTGGCGCCCGGGGCGGACTCTAACAATACCGCCCCCGTTACTGTGCCAAATAAATAATATAAATAATAGCGATTTGACCTCTGCGTTAAATTGAAAGTAAATAATTAATACAACAGTATTGCAGTTTAAAATACAATCATGAAAAAATCGGATCTGCCCGAAACCAAAAAATAACCTAGCCTAAGTGGATATAACTCTAAGCAAAGGTTTTGAAGGGTACAGCTCGTATTCAAATAGTTGTAAAACGACAGACGAGGCCCCAAACTACCAGAAAATGTAGTACCCCCCCACAAACACACACCTACCCCCTTAAGTAACGTCCCCAACGCTGCACAATTTTTTGTCTGAATTTTGATTTATTTCATTAAACACTCATGGACAAATTTATACAAAAAAAAAAAAAACAACAACAAAAGACAGAGACAGTAGGAACTTCAAAACGTCACAAAAATTAGTTCTTGGCTGTTCCTATTCAGCCCACAAAAATAAAGATTTAAAATAGACACATTGAATAAATCCTTACACTGTAGGGCAGCGGTGGCGAACCTTACCTGGGCCGCGTGCCCAAAGTGTAGCCACAAACCCACTTATTTATAGCAAAGTGCCAACAGATGAGGCTCTGCGTGCCGACTGTGGGACGCGTCCCATAGGTTCGCCACCCAGTTGCTGTAGAGGGTACGCTATTGAGATTCGCCATACATATCTCGTGTTTACAGGCGACCACTATGTGGGGTGGGGGGTGGGGTGGGGGGGGGTTGCAACATTGTCTGCAGGTCCTATTCAACGTCTGACAGGCTGCCACCTTAGCCCATGAAGGCAAATGACCACGGACGCGTCTATACGTCATATGACCCGTGACGTGATCTTTTCATCCAGTAGGGGAATCCCCAATTTGTTATTGTTTACAAACTATAAATAGATTGACACGTGTTTTGCTGTCATCATTTTAAAAAAAAGTTTAGAAGTTTTATTCCAGTCCTGTTTCTAAATCACCATGATGAATGGTCTGGTGGTAAAGCACGTGACTAGCGGCCTGAAGATTCAGGGGTTTATCTTCTTAAGTTGTGTATATTACTAAAATCTCAATTTCTTCCATTTTATTTAACGACTTCACTTGTGGGGCCGCCAAGCAGGTGCCTTTTGAGATCCATGAGTCGAAACGCCCCTGGTTAAAATTATAAAAAAAAGTTCTTATATATATATATATATATATATATATATATGAGAGACGGTGATTGAGATATTTCATTTTTTTTTTAAATTAAAAACAAATAAACTGCGACAGCCAATGTGGCAAGAAATGCCATCTCCTCCATAACCTCGCCGGACATGTTGAAATGGCAACGAATTAAAAAAAGGGAAATAAATCTTCGGTACTCTTCGTAATAGATATCAGTGGTGAAGTCAAACGGCATATGCTGGAGGGGGGGGGGGATAGAGGTTAAAAAAAAAGTCACTTGAATCTTTGTCAAAAGTACTAATCTAAGGTCAATGCAGCTCCTGGTTAGCCCATACACCGCCCACACCGACCCATCTCTTGATGCGGCCCATGCAAGAGTTTAATCTATTCACTAGACTTTCTGATTGCAATTTATTAATACCAATAAAAAATCTTGTGTTCACTAATAGACTTAGAACCTATGAATGTCTGCAATAACAGTTGTTAATTGCAACAATGGCTTTTGTTATATAAACAAAAAAAAAACAATTGTAATAAATGTTAAACCACAACACAAACTCAGATTCAAATTTGTTCTGACCCAATGTACTCAAGAATGAGATGTTTGTCTCCGCAGTGCCGAACCTAGGGATTTGGGGGCCCAGGGGGGATTGGCCTCTTTGGGAAGCCCCTGCATTTTGACATTAGATAAGGTACTTAATATTTATTGTAAAAAAAAATTTTGCCCCCCCCCCACCCCTCAAGCTGGGGCCTGGGGACATTTGAATTTGGACCCCATCCTCCCATCACCGTAGGTACGCTTCTGTGTCTCCCTAAATGGGGTGGTTTTTAAGTGGTACCCTACTTTCATCCTAAACACAGACGAGAATGCAATGGCCATGGAGGCACCACGGGAGACCTTCTTCTTCTTTGTTCTTGGTCGAGATTGCGTGGCTGTATGTTTTGCGCCGTTACGGCCCACTGCCTCCGTCTTCAGCCCGCTGTTATTTCTGTATTTGCTTCCAAAGCCTTTGGTCAGCCAAGACCATCTGCAAGGCAGCAGTTGATTTAATTTCGGAGTTTGCTCACCTGGATGACTTTCTCTAGCTAACGGCCTCATCTGACCGGGTTTAGAGTTTGAACGCTCTATGTTCGCTTTTTGCTATCATTTCCTGGGGTTTTTGAAGCATTTTTTAAAGGTATCCTTACCACGGGTACCTCACCTCACCCTCCATGACAGCAAACCAGTTGGTCCGCGACCACTTATTTAGTATTCACGGCTGACCCTTATATCTAAGGGTCTTTCCCCTATCCGCCAGCTGGGGACGCGCTTGGTAGGAGATGGTGGCTCCCCCAAGACCACGGGAGACAAAGCTTGAGAAACCTTCACCAGGGCCTGAAAATAAAAAAAAATGCCGGGTCTCTATTCAGGGATCGAACCCGTGACCTTCAGATCGACAGTGTGACCTTCCGTCCACTACTTCCAAAAAAATATAGCGTGGGTCCTGAAAGGATATGACGTTACAAAAACTTCAAAAGGTCAAGAAATAGATGTATATCTATATTTAAAAAAATATTTTTAACAAAGACAAAATAGGACAAGTCCTACAATAAGAAAAAAGTTACAAATGTATCCCAATAAAAGAGAGGGGGGGGGGATAAAAAGTCATTGGATTAAACTGTATCATAATGATGGTCTCTCTCACTTGTAAACATCATATGGATAATTTTTTTTTTTGTAATTTTGAACATGCGAAAAAAAAAAGTGTATTTGGTTCCATTAGTTGCGAGTATGACCTGGCCACTTGGGCCACCCGATCCAATCACGACTAGAATCTGATTCCTCCACGGATCACATGTGCAGGTTTCTGATATCACAAGGTAGTATAAGCCCGACGACAACAGCGCACCAGCTTACTAACACAATAGCAAAATATAACATCGATTTTGATACAACTTATTCTGTGTACTGTATTTATGTTGTCACCGAAACGAGATAAACACATACACACACACTCTCACACACACAAACACAGACATACACAACGGGTGGGGGGGGTCTGTTGTCACTACAGTTCCTATCTCAGGGATGCTGGTTTATTTCGTCGTTCAACGATGACACCGACGTAAACATCCGAAAAGTGACGGATTTTGAGGATTGCTGGTAAGGCGTCCGCCTGAAATGGAGGGGGAGGGGGTCGGGGCGTGATTAGAGACTGTTTTGGTCTCCCGCATAGGGTACTCGCCCATGCGCCCAGCGAATTATTCCACCTTCGTAGCACAGCTCCTGACTCTTAACCTTTCAGTGGAGATTCTCTTAAATTGGTCATGGTTGATAGAAATCATTTTTTTATTTTTTTTTGGTTCTTTTTTAATCTGCATTAAAAACCATTTAATAATACGCAATGTCATGCTTCACGTTTCACGCCTGAATAAATATCTTACATCTTCCTATCTTACATATTCCTATCTTATATCTTCCTATCACACTTATATCGTGGTCGCTCTGTCGAATTTTGAGATCCTCCGTGTTTTCCTTTCAAAAAATGACAATAAAAAAAACAAGCCGCACGTCAGACGCATTATTTTTTCTATTTTGAATAACAATGATTGTGATTGATATGTTTTCAATCAATGAAATTATTTTGTCAAGGTCAACACCAAGGTCAGCAGTGACAGTCAACACGTTTACGAAACAAACACACAAAAAAAATAATGGTCAAACGGAATGACTCCACGACAGCAAGTGATTGTTTTTGGTTTTTTGTTTCATTTCTGTATGTGCGTTTGTGTGTGTGTTCTGCGTGAGTGAATTCCCTTCTATTGACTCACTTTTTGAAAACTGTACACAAACATAAGTCGCAGTAGAGCCTGGAGTACATCGGGGCGGCCTACAAGCCTCGTTTTGTGACCGAGATTTGTACCACCCTGGGGGGGAGTTGATGGAATTGGTGGGGAGATCTTACCCACGAACCGCCACACACACACACACACACGGCGTGAAATCGCACGTGCAAACGCACTGGCTGACATACTAACATAAAAAAAAAGGGAAACCAGTATTAGCATCAACTGCGTTGGAAGAAGTCGTCTGCAAAAAAACAAGATGGCGAAGACCGGCCTAGCGAAAAAAAAAAATTGGTCGGTCGATGGCGGCGGGGGTAGGGGCTGGTCTTAATGCCTCCAAATCACGTGACTATAGAGTGTTTTTGTTTACATTTTCAGCAAAACCCATTGGCTCGTGTCCATAACAACATGCGTCACTGAGGAGAAGCTCGCCAACACCGGCGCAACACCCTATCATCCGGACCGAACGGTGTGACAGTTTTTGAGGAAAAACTGTATTTGAGAAAATTTCTTGGATGAGTTTGGCAATATTTCAAATTATGCAATTAATTTCTTGAACTTGCCGCATACATTGGATGCCAGAAAATATTTTAACCTCATTAACAGAAAACATAATATAGAGAGGAGATAGATAATGGCGCAACACGCCGACCAGATTTCTCCAAGAAGAGTTGGCTCAGAAAAATCACAAATGACATGTTCTAAATACAGTCACTGTAAAAAAGAACAACAACTCAATATGTCGTGTGAATTCGATAATTCACTTGAACTACTATGTTCATATCAGTCACAGAACTTACTCATTTACCCCAGAGACGTCGACTGAAAATTTGGGCCCCCCCTCTGACTCTCACAGCTAGTGTGCCTTCCTTCCCGAGAAAAATTAATTTCGAAAGCGATGTCACCCTTTCCTCGGGCCCCACCCTTGAAAGTGTTCGCGTTGTCTCCCATCACACCGCTACGGCCCCGCGCGCCATTTTGTACGAATCGAATTCGCCATGACTACGGAACGTCTCCCGCGACCTTTGCCCTTTGCACTTGAAATAATTTCTCGACATAACTCGCCAGGAGTATTTATTCCCCTTTATTTTAGAAAAAACCTTATATATATATATATATATATATATATATATATATATATATATATATATATATATATATATATATCAACTCAAATTTTATGACACAGTTAAGTCATTCAAGAACACTAATTCAGGCTCGTATCAAGGTGGGGGGCCTATACCAGGGGGTGGCCGCGTAAGCCGCAATTTCGTCCGTATCGCTGAGGTAACCAGCGATGAAAGAATTCTGGAAACGGAACTTCTGAAGGCTTCCCGGAAACTATAGATAAAATTTGACCCTCCAGCTGGTCATCCTGGACGTACCATAACTAAACCGCAGAGTATAAAGCGCCAATCTCTTTATTTAACACTACTTACTCGCCAAGTTGTCTGCCCCTTTTGTTATACGTTTTCAGTGGTAAGTGCTGCTAGAAACGGAAATACATAATCACTAAAGAGGGAGATGTATAATAATACAAAACAAAGACTTATCGTCTGCTCGCGACTGCACTTTTAGATACGTAATCCTCTTAATCCACTGCGGAACGTGCAAGTACAATGTAATCAAAAATGTTACCCAGAATCACCGACAACCTCCAGCGTAAATTACCCCCCCCCTCTCCTCTAGCCCCCACCCCCCACCCCTTTCCATTTACACGCAAAATCCCGTAAAAGTAAAAAAAAAAAAGGCGGGAGATCTGACGTTTTGTTGACATATTATCTTGGAACCTTGGGATCAACCACGTGACCAGTGTTGTGACAGCCCTGCATCCCCCCCCCCCCACAAGTCCACACGATGACGCCTGAAACAAGTCAGGAGTCCGATCTGTATGCTGTTGGGTTACGGGTTCAAGTTCCAGCGTGTCCAGTCCCCCCGTACCTACGTCATCCGTGGTTCCTCCATGGCCAACTCGGCCATGACAGGACCGTTGATATGAATAGGTAAGCTCTTTAGCTGCGTAGCGCCCTCCCCATCCCCAACCCCCCCTCTCCACACACACACACACAGCTTAGGGGGTCCTTTACCTCATTTTCTCAGTTACCTATTTACTAATAGATGTGTTTGACGACCACCAGTGAAATACTGTGTGCCACTCCAGACAATGACAAAGTTCGACCCGCGGTCCAAGTACGGCCCTTTAGGCTCATTGATTGGGCCGCGCTCCACCCACCCACCTTCACCCGCTTCAGTTTGTCAAATGTCAGGGGCAAAGAACTACAATTTCTTAAAACATGGAGTGTGGGTTGGGGGTGGGGAGTCAAAGGACCTATTCCTCATAGATTAAATGAAACATCGTAACTCATTGTCTCTGTCACATTCTCTCCAATACCAGTGCTACCTACCCACGCCCCCCCCCCCGTATCATGTGTCCCCCTCATCCCCTAAAGGTATGAATACACCAAGACGAAATTCCGGTATCTAAGGGCATTGCGAATTCCGTCTCTGTTTCGCTGCAATGATATTCTAATGAGAACATGTACACCGGTCAGGAATTCCGTTGCGGAACAGCGAAAGTTATCAGTTTCGCTGCTTGCAGAGTTTTTTCCGGAGAGCTACATTTTCCGTCATGATAAACAAACAAAATGGCTGCTTAGAAACGTCGATTCGAATAGAAAAAATGATTCACATTAGTGTATATTCATTAAAAACAACAACAAAGTGAATTTTGACAGAAAAACATGAATTACTATAAGTTTTGGCCGGCAACAGTCTTTGTATATGAATTTCTGAAACGAAAATATACATCGTCTATATACATATTCTACAAATGAAATTTCTTTCGATCGAAGCGCTGTCTGAAAACATAAATGCTATTAAATAAATGTTTGGCTGATCATTAAAACAAAAAAAAAATGAACGGCTACCGATCGAATAAAAAGTTAAAAAAAAAAACAACAGTTTTCCATTTCCAGTTAGACAATTTATTTGTAATAAGAACAAAAAGGCACACGGGATGCAGTATTTTCTGCTTTTCAAAGTATCGTTTTTTTTTTCACTAGCAGGAAAAAGTGCGAAGTAATCATTAAAAAATCTTGTTTCCGGTGAGTTGTTTCGGCGCTCACCGTTTCGTCCCGGTGTATCTACTAGAGTTTCGCTAAGTTGAGACTTCCGCGCGGAAGGTTCCGCGCGAAAGTGTTTCGTCTTGGTGGATTCAGAACTTAAAGGAACATGAAAGAGCTGTGGTCAGCGAGATCAAAGCGATCATGTACTCGAGAGCTGGACAAAGGTGGCCGGTTCCGGCCCGTGGTCAGTGACCAACAACAAAACGATACCGAGCTCAGGGAATTCAACTGAGTCAGGATTTGACGTCCTAACACACCCTCCTCCCTTCCTCCTACTACCACACCTACCTCATTCCGGGGCGGGGCGGGGGAGGGGCAGAAGATCAAGGATGATTGACATCGCGTAGTCACATGGACCTAGCGACACGCCGAGTATACCAGTTAGAATCAGCTGTAGATGAAAGTTTGAGTAAGACAGAGAGTGGTCGTAGTAGCTGTCCACTATAGAGGGACGTAGCAGATGTCCACTATAGAAGGACGTAGTAGATGTCCACTATAGAGGGACGTAGCAGATGTCCACTATAGAGTGACGTAGTAGATGTCGACTATAAAGTGACGTAGTAGATGTCCACTATAGAGTGACGTAGTAGATGTCCACTATAGAGGGACGTAGCAGATGTCCACTATAGAGGGACGTAGTAGATGTCCACTATAGAGGGACGTAGCAGATGTCCACTATAGAGGGACGTAGTAGATGTCCACTATAGAGTGACGTAGTAGATGTCCACTATAGAGGGACGTAACAGATGTCCACTATAAAGTGACGTAGTAGATGTCCACTATAGAGGGACGTAGTAGATGTCCACTATAAAGTGACGTAGTAGATGTCCACTATAGAGTGACGTAGTAGATGTCCACTATAAAGTGACGTAGTAGATGTCCACTATAAAGTGACGTAGTAGATGTCCACTATAGAGGGACGTAGTAGATGTCCACTATAAAGTGACGTAGTAGATGTCCACTATAGAGTGACGTAGTAGATGTCCACTATAAAGTGACGTAGTAGATGTCCACTGTAGAGGGACGTAGTAGATGTCCACTATAAATTGACGTAGTAGATGTCCACTATAGAGGGACGTAGTAGATGTCCACTATAGAGGGACGTAGTAGATGTCCACTATAGAGTGACGTAGTAGATGTCCACTATAGAGGGACGTAACAGATGTCCACTATAAAGTGACGTAGTAGATGTCCACTATAGAGGGACGTAGTAGATGTCCACTATAGAGGGACGTAGTAGATGTCCACTATAGAGTGACGTAGTAGATGTCCACTATAGAGGGACGTAGTAGATGTCCACTATAAAGTGACGTAGTAGATGCCCACTATAGAGTGACGTAGTAGATGTCCACTATAAAGTGACGTAGTAGATGTCCACTATAGAGTGACGTAGTAGATGTCCACTATAAAGTGACGTAGTAGATGTCCACTATAGAGTGACGTAGTAGATGTCCACTATAAAGTGACGTAGTAGATGTCCACTATAAAGTGACGTAGTAGATGTCCACTATAGAGGGACGTAGTAGATGTCCACTATAGAGGGACGTAGAGTTAGTTGAGACGTAGACAGACGAGTGGGGGCAGCAGTCACATATTGGGACATATATTGGGGCACATATTGGGGCACATATGGGGCAGATATTGGGGCATATATTGGGGCAAATATTAGGGCATATATTGAGGCACATATTAGGGCAGATATTGGGGCATATATTGGGGCAAATATTAGGGCATATATTGGGGCACATATTGGGGCAGATATTGGGGCATATATTGGGGCACATATTGGGCACATATGGGGCAGATATTGGGGCATATATTGGGGCACATATTAGGGCATATATTGGGGCATATATTGGGGCATATATTGGGGCATATATTGGGACACATATTAGGGCATATATTGGGGCATATATTGGGGCACATATTGGGGCATATATTGGGGACATATTGGGGCATATATCGAGGCTCATATTGGGCACATTAAATTGAATGAGCCGCAACAGTTTCTAAACTCTTACTTTTGAATCTAATTATTATTCACAGTACAGCAACATGCATTTGTATGAAATATGCGGGGGCCACCACACTATTCACCATCTCCTCGGGCTCCCTACAAATGTAATAACGGCTCTGGATTAAAGGCCTCCATTACACGGGCTTAAATGATGATTAGTGGACTTGTAGGAACCACGGGAGGCTAACGATATACCATCGCTGGGATTTAAACCTGCGACATGAATGGCACTAGTGCTGCGCTCTGACCCACCACCACCACCACGATGTGACACTAAATATAAATGAAGCGTTTTTAAAAATGGCGTCCTGTATTTGGTGGATGCAACATTTCTTAGCAATATGTCCTTAAAACTGAACAAATCCATACTTATCGTCAAATTCAATGGGAAATTGTTCTTATGAACTAATCCATGATTGAATTGACTATCCACATTAGTGTTTCGATATGAGTAAACTGTTTAAAGTCTACACTAATCAATATTAGTCAATAAATATTGATTTACGAACTATTGAACTTTCATGAAATATACAAATTTAAAAATAATATCACAAAAAACAACTAGATTAATAAATGTTCACTTTTTTTTTATAGACCTGATGTGAACAGTAGGAAGAAATTTTGCAAATGAATATTAATTAAATAAGGTTGGGAAAACCGAACACACACACAAACAAACACACACTGTGTGCTGACAGAGTATAAAGACAAAGTGTGTAGGTTCTGTGCCAAGACGAACACAACTGGCGTTGTATATGTCAGTACCATGGAATGTGCTGAAGAAATTGGTTTTTTTTGTTAGTTCAGTGCACATAATCACACCTCATAATTTGATGACGTCATTATCATCTGCAATTTGCTGGACATTTCACTTCCTGTGCTCGTTGGCTAATAATAACAATAATTTAACAATTTATTTGTATACAATTTTAAGATTTATCGCTGTCTATACATACGTCATTTCATTAGTTTGAAATTGTCAAATCTGGCTGTAAGTAGTTGAATACCACTGTCCCTGTGTTTGAAATCTCTCAACTTTTATAGCGGGTAGTGAAGAACTGAGATGACCGCGCAAGGGCAAGTACGAACGAACCCAAGAACCCACTACATTTTTTTTCGTAGGCGACTTTGGAACGAGAAGGAGGGGGGGGGTATCACTTTCACTACAAGGATTCCGTCACAAAGACGTCTACTTTCAAAGTACCGCAACGCAGGCTGGTATCCGTGTCGCAAGCTCGGCCGACGTGTGCGTCGCCGTTGTCTTACTCAAACTCCGTACCCCCTCAAGTGGTTGGCAGCCCGTATGAAGAGGACCGTCGGTCGCTCTGATCACTTCGTTCTTTGCCATGGTTCGCCACCATATGTATGCCCCCCCCCCTTTTTTTCACAACTACAGCCTGTAATATTTCACTCTTGGTTTATTTTATACGTATTTCAGACTTTCCTTATATTGTCTCCTACATTGTTGAAGTACTCATTTCATGATCACTATGTCCCTTACATTGTTGAAGTACTCATTTCATGATCACTATGTCCATTACATTGTTGAAGTACTCATTTCATGATCACTATGTCCCTTACATTGTTGAAGTGCTCATTTCATGATCACTATGTCCCTTACATTGTTGAAGTGCTCATTTCATGATCACTATGTCCCTTACATTGTTGAAGTACTCATTTCATGATCACTATGTCCATTACATTGTTGAAGTACTCATTTCATGATCACTATGTCCCTTACATTGTTGAAGTGCTCATTTCATGATCACTATGTCCCTTACATTGTTGAAGTGCTCATTTCATGATCACTATGTCCCTTACATTGTTGAAGTACTCATTTCATGATCACTATGTCCCTTACATTGTTGAAGTACTCGTTTCATGATCAAACCGAGCTGACAGCAACGTCGTATATGAAGAGATCTTCGTCCCAAAATATTTCTGGAACACTCTCCCTTCGATCCCCACCTCCCAAAGATATAAGGATAGAGGTGTGTGCATGTGTGTATGTGTGAGAAAGAGAGAGAGAGAGAGGGGGGAGAGATTCTTCATGTGTTTATGTGAGTGCTCGTTGTTTATGCCAGTGTTTTCCTGTGAGTACACACGAGTGATATGTGAAAATTGTTTTACTGTGTGTGTATGTGTGTGTGTGTGTGTGTGTGTGCAGAGCCGTTCCTATGTACTTAAGGGCCCCAAATACAAACTTAGAGATTTGTTTGGGGACGCCCAAGCAAAAGTACTGGTCCGAACCCTATTAGTGTCACATGTCAATGGAACTCATGCTGGAAGTAGCGTGAATGATTGGTTCGCGTGTGTTTTATTGAAGCGTGTGACGGTGCCTGAACTTGTGCGCATGTATGTGCATGTGTGCTTGTGTGTGTGTGTGTATGTGTGTGTGTGTGTGGCTGTACGATGAAACGATAATGTTTCACTGACGTCAGGGCCGGAACTCCACATTACAACATCCACACTACAACTGAACACCAACGAGAATCAATGGAACCGATCCCCCCCCCCATTTCTTTAAAAGTTCATAAACATTCGAAAACGACAGCCCTGTTCTCTACTCCAGATTCAACAGCGCCAAGTATTCCATAGTCACTTAGTTACAGCTGGTACCATTTTCACAAGGCGGCAACAATATTTACAGTAATCTTGGTGATCACACGCAATACGTTACGGGAGTGGACGGATTCATGAGGTTGGCAGACCTACTTTTGAAATAGTATCTGTGGTACCTTAGCAATTTTCTGTATCACCTGGTGCAGCTGTTTGTCTGACATGTTTCCATGTCTGTTCTTTATGTATGTTCTGCGCCGGTTCTTTTAACCTGCAATGAAATGGGTGGCCCCGTAAATGTTCTTGGTATGTCTCGTACGCATGTACATGTATGGCCCTGTTCACGTTGATTTGCACTCTCTATTAATGACAGCTAAAAATTTATTGCTGTTACGGGTCCTTATAATGATAATACTTGTAGAAGGTGTAATAATTCAGACAACTCAAATTATGAAGTTAACTCCAGTGAAGTAACATCAAACAATCATTTAATTCTTGAACATAAACTGACATAAAAGTAAATTCAGGAGGAGTACAATAGCAAACTGTAAACATGCATCCATCTACATCGATGCCCAAAGCTAGACTGATTATAAAACAAACCATGTGCTCCCAACTGCCGGTTAAATATACGTCATTTGTACCAAATGACGTATACACTAAAATCTACAATAAACTACTACAGAAGATGGCGGAATGACGCCATAGCTACTGCGGTGGGCGGAGCCTACCGAATTGCGTCATCAAGCTTAGGCTATACTATTTCTCCACAATTGCAAAAGACGTTTAACAGCGCTCTTTCAGCGCCCTGTCCTAGTCCGCCCTTTCCTAGTTCGCCCTTTCCTAGTTCGCCCTTTCCTAGTCCGCCCTTTCCTAGTTCGCCCTTTCCTAGTTCGCCCTTTCCTAGTTCGCCCTTTCCTAGTCCGCCCTTTCCTAGTCCGCCCTTTCCTAGTTCGCCCTTTCCTAGTTCGCCCTTTCCTAGTTCGCCCTTTCCTAGTTTGACACCTTGTGTGGCCGCACAAATCGCAGCGCCTTTCCTACGCTCTTTGCATATTACATAGCTTTCATTCGTTCCATGCATACTTTTGCATGCTCTCTGCACGCCATGACATGTTCTTTGCACGCTATGACTTGTATGTTCTTCGCACGTTATGACATGACATGTTCTTCGCACGCTATGACATGTATGCTCTTTGCACGCTATGACATGCATGTTCTTTGCTCGGTATGACATGTATGTTCTTTGCACGTTATGACATGAATGTTCTTTGCGCGTTATGACATTAATGTTCTTTACACGTTATGTCATGGATGTTCTTTGCACGCTATGACATGCATGCTCTTTCCGGGCTTCGTGTCTTTGTTCTGTATTTTATAATGAACACCTTTGTATTCATATCTATTTTGACATTTTCTTTCGATGCTCATGTTCTTTTCTCTGAACAGGGGCGTATTTTGCGGGGAAGGGTTGGGGTAACTGCGCCCCGGATTTCATTCTATAGAAGAGAGAAAGAGTGCGTATGTGTGTGTGTGTGGGGGGGAAGCATTAGTCACAAAATAATATATATTTTCGACCCAAAACTTTTCCAAGAAGGGGGTTGACCAATCGGTTGGCCGCACCTGCTACCAAAACTATCCGCGCGAACCTCTGTCTGTGTTCTACTTTTTGTACCTATTCGACCCCCTGTTTGACATGCTCGTGTTATATCAAGGAGGTGGGAGAGGGGGGGAAAGGTGGTAGGGGGGAAGGGGGAAGGGGGGGTCATCTAATTCCAATCCGGGGGTCGGAATACATTGACCCATACATGTAAGCAGGCCGCGCGCGGGAATGTGCAGAATGACAGTCAGAATGTACCATCACTTGGGTCATTGGACTTTAAGTAGCATGTTGTTACGTAGATGTGCAAACACGCACACACACACACACACACATCATCACACACACACCAACACACACACACACACACTTATATCAGGCCCGTTCCAAAAGTAAATGACCTACATTAGCCAGGTCACTGCTATAAATAAAAAAAAAAGCCACGTGTTGATCTGTTTGTTTGTTTATTTATTATGTTAGTTCTGCCCCCATGTTTATCACGTGTGAGTAACCTGTCAATGTTTGTGAGTGTGTGCGCCAGTGCGTGTTTTGCCAATGTATTTGCCAGTGTGCGTCTGTGTGTGTGTGTGTGTACACCAGTGGTAAATATTGTTGTGGTTAACAGTACTCACGTGCGGCGTCAATTTATAACTCACGCTCAACGCAAGAACGCGCAATTATTATTAAATATTATCATCATTATTATGATATTAATTCCTCCACACATACAAATCGATCTGACGGCACAGCCTCCTGTTTATTGCTGTCCAGATTTTTTGCCGTGTTTTTTTTTTGTTTTGATCTTTTTTTCCTAGGTCATGACCCCAGTATTGTGAGGAAACTTAAATAGTAATAATAATGACGCATTCCCTAATGTTCGTCATATCTCATGACAAAAGGAAGTGCACTGCGTGGGTTGTGCGGTCGCTTGGGGCGCCGAAAGAGCGCTATTAAATGTTTTGGCGCTTTTCAGATCGCGGGAGGAGGGCGCCCAAAACGTGTAACCCGAACGGGGGCGCCACTTTAGCTAGCCACGGCTCTGCTGTTGACCGTTACGTTTAGGACAGTGTGATGATTGTTGTTTCTCCACGTCCAGAATCTTTTATACCAGGGTAGACCGTGACAATAGCGCACCACAGGTTTGTGGCGTCCGGAAAGGGGGGGGGGGGTCCCGGGTTCGAGCTTCCGCGAGGACCAATGGATATTTCAGGTCTTGGTTAGAGTCCCGCCCCCCCCTCACCCCCGCGCGAAATCTCCCGTGGTGCCTCTGAAGCCATTGCACCATCGGTGGGGGGGGGGAGGTTGAGGGAAAGGGTCAACATACAGACAGTCCCACTGGTGTTTCATGGCATCGTAGAGATTTGTTTTATCGCCTCGTTACATTGGCGTCATTCACCGCAATATTCAGTACATATAAAACGAAATAATGAATTTATAAGAAGAAAAAAAATGCTTTACTGACCCCCCCACAGAGATCTGCCCGCACCTCTATGAGCCCCCCCGCCCCCCGTTTGTTATATAAGACCCAACCTATTTCAATGTGGCATGCATTCTTATAAGGCTTGGTGCGTGCCAGAGCTATCGAAAGCTGAAAAGGTTCATTAGAAAAAATTAGCAACTCAAATTTAAATATATTTTTTTTAGGATTGCCTTTACATCCTCCCTCCCCCTCCCCTCGCTCCCACAACCACATTTCACCTTCTACCACGCCACTGACACAGATTATAAGCCCTATCAACAATATACAATCCCATCTCAGATCTGCACCCTGATTCCCCCCCTTGATTTCTCAGCGTCGGAATGCTGGTCTCTTTCCAAGGTTTGTATAAAGCCGATGTGATGTGGAGATAAGTTCATCGGGGTCGGTGGGCGGACCAAAAGCTTCGGTTAATCTGAAATATGTTAATACAGAGTTCACTGGGTGTGCATAAATTAAAAAAAAAATGTTTGGAAAATTTTTTTACCAACGTCTCTATGAAAGAAAAATGTTGAAATGTTTGAATGTTGTATATGGGTCAGACCAAGTGAAATTGGAATGAGCATGTTGCTCGACCATTTCTGATTTCAATGAAACTTCCACAGAATGATTATTAGCCTATTGGATGAGGAAATCTGAAGTTACAGATGAATTTGATAATTTTTGTAAAAAATTATGGCCGAATGTCGGACAGTACCCTAAATTTGAAAATCGAGTTTTTAGCTAATCGCCTGATTGTTTTAAGGTATTTTCTCCAAAACAATACGAACCATGGTAATGAATTTTTCAGTATTTACTATGGATGTATGTGTGAATAAATTAATATAAAATTTACATTGTAATTTTTTTGATGTGCTCAGTTGAAATATGTCCTGCAAGACTATTTATAGATTTGTGGAATTCCCGATACATCACAACAAGCTGGTGTCCAAGAAGAAAATTATACATTGTTTTCCATCATAATTTCAAATTACATTATCTTCACTATACAACAAAACCTATCTCCAATTTTTTTATATGTTATTGTACATGCTGATACCTAAAAATACAAAAATTTTCAGAAGAAGAAAAAAGGATGTTTTTTTTTTATATTAGCTGTGGAAAAAATATAAAAATTGACTTTTTTGATAATTCAAATGTTTATAATTTGAAAACCGTAAATCCAAAATTATCCAAATTTTTTCTAACACTTTAGAACATCATTGTCAAATTATATATAAAATTTATTTGCTTAATCTTTAATCTTTGTTGGTTAGAAAGTTATCGAGGTTTGAAAGTGGCCGATTTCACAAAAAATGACATATCTCTGAATTTGTCTAATAGTGATGCGGAGCGTTTTATAATCATTGGATTGATAGATAGGCCTACACAGATATTGGTAAAGACAGGCATACCGATAGATAGATAGATAGATATATGTATAGATAGATAGATAGATAGATAGATAGATAGATAGATAGATAGATAGATAGATAGATAGATAGATAGATAGATAGATAGATAGATAGATAGATAGATATAGACAGACAGACAGACAGATAGATAGATAGATAGATAGATAGATAGATAGATAGATAGATAGATAGATAGATAGATAGATAGATAGATAGATAGATAGATAGATAGATAGATAGATAGATAGATAGATAGATAGATAGATAGATAGACAGATAGATAGATCTCTGACATTCACCAACAGGGCCTCTCTTACATCCTTGGCGGGACCCAGTTCAATATATTTTTCTAGTCTGAGACTAAAATCACTTGGGCGGGTCTCTGAATCATATGTTCGAACACACGATCAGAAGTATATAGTACAAATGTATAGTGATTATTTTATCGTACCAGAACGTCTTAACCAGTGATATAGTAATGACAGGGAATACCATACTTACATACTTGCCGGAGGGGGGGGGGGAACGTCCCCGCACACCTTTACGTGAATGCTAATGTATCCCCCACCCCACCCCCGTGGCTCACACGTGAGACACCACCGACGAACAAATGAGTCCCGTGCAGCCAATGAAATGACATTAATTGGATGAGCTCGTTGGTGGTGGGGGGAATTCCCAGACAGACTAACAGACAGATAACAAAACAAAAGATGGATAAATAGACAGACGGTGAACAAACCAAACAAAAAAGCGACATTTTTTAGCGTGAATAAAATACGTACGATTTCATTCAGATATAAAGAGACATGCAGCTAATATTGATGGGGAGAGACAAAATCCCCTAAATTTTTAGCCGTGAAAAAAAAATGTACATTTATATCATTCTTTCGTATTACTCCTTGCTGTTAACTCAAGCAGACGTAACTTCTGACATGTGTGACATGCGCAGACAATGAATCAACCCCTTCACGAAACGTCGCCCAGTGACGTCAGCCGTAGAAATAAAAACTTGACTGTCAGTCACGTGCATCGTCGCCAGACTTTGATACCCAGTGTATTCGAATACAAAAAAAGATGTATTATTATATAGTCGAAGCTGTCCGAATATTACTTACTTAGAAACATCCACATTTAAATAAATGTGAATTAGAAAAATAAGGAACAAAATTAATATCCTAGTTCTTTGTGCTGTTGTTCTTTTGTTCTAGCTAATTAAGCAGGCTAGTCCTGTTCTATTCAGATGTTCCGGAAGGCGTCATCTTGAAGTCCTTGCATAGTAGTGGGTACGGGGGGGGGGGGAGAGAGATATGGGCTGGCGATGTATGAACTTCAAACGAAATGACTCACGTACATCATACATGTCGAGACAGGCGGATGGATAGACTTGCAGACAGAGACAGACGGATGGATAGACTGGCAGCCAGAGACAGGCGGATGGATAGACTGGCAGACAGAGACAGGCGGATGGATAGACTGGCAGACAGAGACAGGCGGATGGATAGACTGGCAGACAGAGACAGGCGGATGGATAGACTGGCAGACAGAGACAGGCGGATGGATAGACTGGCAGACAGAGACAGACTGGCAGACTGGCGTATGACTTAATATGCGAATGTGTGGAGGCGGACTTGGCCAAAAGCGGGGCGTTGGGGGGGGGGGGGGCAAGTGTCATTGGCAGAACTGAAACAGACGTTTTAGTTTTATTCCAAGTGAGGCAAACTTAATACTGCCGGTGCGGGCACCTCTTCCTACCCCCACCCACACCCACCCACCCAGTTGCCGCCCCGCTGCTGGTATGTGCGTATTGAGGTAGATAGACAGCAGCAGACTTCCACAGACAGACAGACAGACATTCAAATACATTCCCGCACTTACAAACGAACTCATTTCGACCGACTTGTGTTGAACTGTCATGTGGGGATTAGGTAGAGGTCATCTGGTCTACAGTTTTCAAAAAGCCACAGTGTGTGTCATGCCCAGGTATTTATGTGACCTGTAACTGGGATGACCGACATAGATGGGAAATGTGTGGTTGGGGGCGGGGGGAGGCGCAATGAGACATTCTGCTCACGTTGACCTTGACGGTGACTCTTGAAGGACGACCTTTTTTTGTACCTTTATATAATCATCACAGTTTGATTCGTCATCTCGTACAGCCTGACCCCCTCCCCCCCCCCCCCACATATCATCAACCAGTTATTTTTTTTAGAATCTCAGTACACCGAAGAAATTAATAAATAAATTCAAACACACACATATATAAAAATATACATACATGTGAAATATCTTTGATAAACATATCGTTAGACTTTTCAGGGTAAAACAACAAAAAAACAACTAAACATACCGCAATTGTGTACCGAAATTCTGCAGGACTTCACGAGCAACATTTCAAATACGAATCGAAGTCGCCATGTTTATTTACATTTTTTTTTTAAAAAGACGTAAACATTCATTACATTCTTCCCTTGAGAGTACTGATGACGTCATTATTTAGATTTATTGTTTTTAAATTAGTGCTACTCTTAACGAAGAGACATAAAATGAAATAGGTCATATTTTTTTTTTTAATATACACTGACTGAGCTGGATTGACCAATAACAGTTTGGTGTCCTTTACGAAGATTTGATTATTACTGGTCTCAATTCAACTATTTCGGTTCTTTATTGCTTTTCTTTTGACCAATGTCTATGCCGTGACAATTGTTGTGCAGGCTGTTGTGCGGGCTATTGTGCAGGCTGATGTGCGGGCTCTTGTGCAGGCTGTTGTGCAAGCTGTTGTGCACGCTGTTATGCAGGTTGTTATGCAGGCTGTTGTGCAGGCTGTTCTACTAGCAGCCCGTGACGCGCCTCGGGTAATCCCCCGTAGTAGCTGGCACCTGATGAACAAGCTACTATTCTCTTTTAAAACAATAATAATAATAGAGCCACTCCCCCCCATTCACCGCCCTCCCCCCACATACACCCTAAAAATTTCATGAAGATATCGATATACTTGATCGATTTTGGTCCCGTCTATAGTCTGTTCCTTGTCCTGTCTCATTTATTACATAAATTCACTAGTGAGGTCACGTGTCGTGGGTCGCAGCCTCTGGTAGATTTTAAGGTACTGGGGGTGTTTGTCACTATTGTAATCAAGTAACGGTCAGTAACTCACACACACACACACACACACACATACACTCACAGAGAACCAACTAGTGATGAATCGCTTCATTTATCAATATCATCTCTTTTTAAAAGTCAGAGAAAGGGGTTGGGGGGAGGCGCTCAGTCAGAGAGATAGTCATTGTCAATTGATCTTATTTCTTCTTATCTTTTTGGTGTTAATCTGTATTAAACGGTTTACCCCGAGTGACACGCCCACTACCGGACATGATACGTCAATGGTGGTCCGCACAAAATAAAATTTAAAAAACATGGGCGTATACCGATACAACTTCCGGCCTCCACATGTGTGTGTGTGTGTGTCTGCTCGTTTTCCTCCTCTGGCAGGTCAAAAAAAAAAGGTATCATGTTTCCCTGGCACACGAGAGTTGAGCGTTAATTGGCGAGATCTCGAGACGTTACGGACGGACGCCTGGCACGAGACCATCTCTCATAATTGCCAGCCCGCGATCCGAGTGGAAGAAAGATAATCCTCATTAATCATAATACATAAAAATACGAGAGAGAGAGAAGAGAGAGAGAGAGAGAGAGAGAGAGAGAGCGAGAGAGAAATATCGCTGACTGCGAAAATTAACGTGAAATACAAAAAACAACAAAAAGCTATCACTTCACGGTGTTTGTTAGACACAATAAAATATGTAATACATTTTTTTTTGTTACTGCAAGACAAAATTTAATGTCGTAAAATGAGAAAGGAATAGTCCTTGGACATTACAGACCCGTGTGAGATGATGAGCCGATAGACAGATCAGAGCTCGCCACGGTTACAGGAGAAATAAATAAGGTTTGGCTGAGATATTTGTGTGGGGTGGGGGATAGATGGGGGTGTTGGGACGGTGAGGCGAAACTGGGTGACTTAGGAAGGTAATAAAATAAATTTAAAAAATGCCAACTTTCAGTACTAAATGGATTAAATATTTTTTATATTGTTTTTTTTATTTTCAGTGTCGCCAACCTGTAGATCTTGAATTAGATTGCGTACTATTTTCTTTTTAAATTATTATCTGCTGGTTTCATTTTTAGAAAGTGTATTTCAATAAGCGGAGAAAGTACGTTGGAGGGCCGCGGGCATCAGCTTCTGGGGTACCCTAGGCGGTTTCCTAGCTTTGCCCATGCCTGATAACGTCTATGTCTATCAATTGGCAAGCAGCGAGGGTTCGAATCCAATCGGTAACACGTAGGCTATCTGTGCAGATCATATCTTCTGCTGCAATGCTGTACTTTAGTGGAATTTATCAACAATTTTTAGCTAATTATTTCGTTCTCGGCTAAAACCGGCTTTTTAAAACACAAAAAAAAACGGTTGTCGAATGCTTCAAGAATCGTCAAAAAAAAAAACGGTTTTTCGCCGCCGGTTTTTAAAAACCTACAATCCCTAGCTGCAATGCTGGCGAGTTGAGAAAGCTATCCGTTAAACGATGATGACACTGTTCCCCCCTCCTCCCCCCACACACACTGACAGACATTCCCAGCTTTTGCACCCCAGACCACCACGGGTGGAGCAGCTCACACACGCACACACACACACACGCACGCACGCACACACACACACACACACAATGTCCGTCGAGTGAATCGCAGGCCCGCAACGGGATCCATAGGTGAGCATCTCTTCCGTACACGGACACATCGCACCATCTCAGTTGTCTCTGTTCAAAGTTTTGTTTTAATGAGCTAAGGAACCACGGGGATAAAAGGGGGGGGGATTAGGGATGGGGCGGGGGTAAAGGTTTAATCAACTGCACGACAAAGTTTGACCTTAGTTTTTTTTAACACACACACAAGTGTTATCTCCCATTTGTTGACAAAATATTACTAGCGACAAGTGTAATCCGAGATTGCTCATTTTTTTTTTAAGCGCGTTCGTGACGTCACCGGGAATTCCCAGAAGCGGTGCTGCTGATTCGCATCAAGCATGCAACCTTCTGTTACGCTGGGCATCGTTTTTTTTTTTTTATTTTTTATGTTTTATTTTAACAGATGATGCTACGCCACATATGCGACAGCGGCGAATTCCCTTAGACCCATCGGCGCCGCCCGTCCCCCCAAAAGGGGTGTGGGGGTGGAGAAGCTTTGAGAAAAAAAGGGAGGCAGAGGGCTCAGCTTTCCTCCCACTCCCGTGTTATTTTTTATTATTAAATAATCGCACCCCCCTGTTTCTTCGACATGTTCTTGGGCTGGGATTAAATGAAATTGGATAATCTGTTCCGCAAGCAAAAAAAACAAAAAAAAAAACAAAAATCGTCTGCGTCGATCGGCCATCTTTTGTCCGGCGATTATCTGGTGACAGTTAGTGGTAGTTGATGAATTTTTCGTCATCGTGTGCAATTTCTTTTTTTTTTTTTTGAGGGGGGGGGGCGTGCGGGGGGGGGGTGCGGGGTTAAAATGTCCGGTCACGTGATAGCTGCACGCTCCTTTGTTGCACGTTTAGACTGCAATGAATAAATGTCTTCTTAGAAATCTTTTGTTTGCTTTAATGCTACAAAAGTCTGCAATTAATTTTTTTTTTTTTTTTGGATGTACTATTGTGTTGATGAATCGGGGAATTTAACAAAAATACACGGTATGATAGGACAAAAATAAAACTGGATTGAATTACGTTGTTTGATCACATGACATGTTGAATTTATTTCTATGTATCTATTTGTTGGTCAATTTCTGACCCCCGACTTGGGCGGCGCCCCAAGAAGCAACAGTTTTTTTTTTTTTAAGAAGTGTATTCCCTTTATTTACGTAAAATATTTTCTACTGAGCCCGGCTCCTCACTTGACCGTATGCCGCCTCCGTTTGCGTGTTTATTGGGTGTCTCTAATGTGTGTCTGTCAGTGTTGTTTGGGTGTCTCTAATGTGTGTCTGTCAGTGTTGTTTGGGTGTCTCTGATGTGTGTCTGTCAGTGTTGTTTGAGTGTCTCTAATGTGTGTCTGTCAGTGTTGTTTGGGTGTCTCTAATGTGTGTCTGTCCGTGTTGTTTGGGTGTCTCTGATGTGTGTCTGTCAGTGTTGTTTGAGTGTCTCTAATGTGTGTCTGTCAGTGTTGTTTGGGTGTCTCTAATGTGTGTCTGTCAGTGTTGTTTGCGTGTCTCTTAAATGTGTCTGTTACTCTGTCAGTGTTATCTCTCTCTCTCTCTCTCTACTGAGCCCGGCTCCTCACCTGACCGTATGCCGCCTCCGTTTGCGTGTTTATTGGGTGTCTCTAATGTGTGTCTGTCAGTGTTGTTTGGGTGTCTCTAATGTGTGTCTGTCAGTGTTGTTTGGGTGTCTCTAATGTGTGTCTGTCAGTGTTGTTTGGGTGTCTCTAATGTGTGTCTGTCAGTGTTGTTTGCATGTCTCTTAAATGTGTCTGTTACTCTGTCAGTGTTATCTCTCTCTCTTCTCTTTTTCTCTCTCTCTCTCTCTCTCTCACTCACTCTCTCTCTCTCTCTCTCTCTCTCTCTCGCTCTGTACTTTCCATTAATTGTGCCCATGTGTAAGTAAAAAGAAAGAAATAATTACAATCAATTTTTCTCATTTATTTTATTTGTTATTTTTTTTTTAATTTCCGTTATAATACAATTTATCTTTTCTTCATGTTAACAGTTTTCATTTTAACAGTTTTCATGTTAACAGTTTTCATGTTAACATTTTTTTTCCTTACTGACATAAACAAAAAAAAATCAAAAAAGACAACATGCATCAAGTTGATAGTTTAAGTTTTGTTCAGACCAAAGATAACCATTTCTCAGTTTCAATAATATAAATAGGGAGAGGGGAAAGGGGGGGGGAGCAGTTTGGCGTCCCTAGCGACGGGAATTCCCAATCGCCTCTCTCTCTCTCTCTCGCTCTCTCTCTCCCCTTGACATCGTCTCAAAACTGATGCGACCACAAAACGCAAAGGCATCTCTTCACAACAAGAATTTCCCTAACTCTAGCAAGGGGGAGTTAATGTGTTTTTCTCCCCTTGAGGTTGTTTTTTGACGGGTGCACGGTCAGGAAATCTTTTGGGACGACGCCGATGGCCGAAAATTAATAGGTTTCTGCAGACTTGGATGGGCGTTGCGATGTTATCGTTTTTTTAAGTTATAAATATATATATTTTTTTTTAAAATGAATAAATAAAACTTTGAAATAATATTTTTCATTGTATGTTGATGTAGCCGACCTTGACTTTGAAAATGATTTCCATTTGTTTATAGATGGAAATCTCGTCCATAATATGTTGTTTTTTTTTTCTTTTCAAATAGGAAAACCTTTAAATCACTGTGTGAGATTTAAGAGATACGTCTTGAGGTTTAAATGGTTTACATTCTGTAAGATATTGGTTTCCTTTTCAAGCTTGTTTGGTTTGGTTAGATCACATAAACACATTTGTGGAAATAAAATAAAAAGTAGATAGATACATCGATTTTGTTAGATACATCGATTTTGTTAGAAACATCGATTTGTTTAGATACATCGATTTGTTTAGATACATCGATTTTATTAGATACATCGATTTGTTTAGATACATCGATTTGTTTAGATACATTGATTTTGTTAGATACATCGATTTGTTTAGATACATCGATTTGTTTAGATACATCGATTTGTTTAGATACATTGATTTTGTTAGATACATTGATTTGTTTAGATAAATCGATTTGTTTAGATACATTGATTTTGTTAGATACATTGATTTGTTTAGATACATCGATTTGTTTAGATACATCGATTTGTTTAGATACATTGATTTTGTTAGATACATTGATTTGCTTAGACGCATAGATAATTTAATTGATAATTAACACTGCTCGCGTGGCTTAACTTCCAAGCCCGGCGAAACTGCTTCTACTGACAAGAGAAGGGGCAAAGGCGGCCACTGGCGCCTCAAAACCAGTCGCTTCAGGCAGATGGGGTTCGTCAGCCTGGGAGGGCAACCCATCTAGGGGAAGGAAAACCCTGATTCCAAATCGCTGCTGCCTTGCAGGCTCACCCACTCATGGGAAAGGCTTCGGGAGTCAACCGCGAGGAAAACTCCGGAGTCGGAGTCCCTAAGGCGGATGAACGTCACTCATGATGTCCTTCCGGCAACTCCTGCAGCCAAGTCGTCTCCAAGTGTGGTGCTTTGCACTCCCTTGCACCCCGTCGACAAAGCCGAGAGGGAGGCCCTGTTGTCTGGGCAGCGCAAGGCCTCCACAATCTTCGCCCAGGCGAGAATCCATATCACAGCGATAGAATTGGAAGTTTTGATGTTCTGGTCATGCAGCAGCTATACACCTAACACTGACAGATAAGCAATTCTCAACAATTGTTTATGCGACTGTTACACAAAAGGGTGAGAAAGTATGTCCGCTGG
Source organism: Bulinus truncatus (assembly GCA_021962125.1). Lineage (NCBI taxonomy): Eukaryota > Metazoa > Mollusca > Gastropoda > Planorbidae > Bulinus > Bulinus truncatus. The sequence continues at coordinate 4,417,742 of JAGDYQ010000052.1, forward strand.
TAACCCCCTATCACGTGGGTACTTATTTTCATCATGGAGTTCTCTCACCTTTCTAATGCGATACTCGGGGCACGTCGTTTTGTGATGAGTCACGCAGCAAGGCTGTGGCGACCATCTTCAAACTCTTTTGGATGTTTTAAACGTGAATTATATGTCACTGAGTACCCCTGCGTAACCTTTGCACCCTAACCCTTTGGGAAACGCGTACCAAAGGCTGAGTACTGCGGGCACTGCTCCAACACTGGACGTCAACTGTGACGCTGCTCCAACACTGTCCGTCAACTGTGGCGCTGCTCCAACACTGACCGTCAACTGTGGCGCTGCTCCAACACTGGCCGTCAACTGTGGCGCTGCTCCAACACTGGTCGTCAACTGCGGCGGTACTTCAACACTGGCCGTCCTGCAGAGCACTGAAATAGACAAAACATCCAAACCTTCCTTGCCTTTTCCCCGTAAGTCTGTTTGACACATTCTCATTCTGGATCCGTTCCGGAAATCAGGAACCGTAGAAAAGAGATACGAAACTGAAATCGAGCAAACCTGAGTCTTCCTCCCCCCACCCCTGTCCATCTACGAACCTTCATTCTTCCCATAGCTATGAGTTACAGTTGGACTAATGACTGTTGTCCTAGTGTTACCTGAGTGGCATACACCCCTACCCCCCGCTCCCCCCTAACCCCACACCTGCACACCCCCCCCCACACACACACACCCGTCAACGTGAGAAAGTTGGTCGAATCCCACGGTGAGTTCAGGTAAGAACTGTATTTTTTTTTTACCTATATTCCGGGGGGGGGGGAGGGGAGAGAGGGGGGAGTGTTGAGAATTCGGGGAGTAGATTGGTGGGGGGAGGGGAGGTATGTTGGCAGGGCAAGAGGAAAGGTGTAAAACACTTGACAATGGTGAAAGGGGGTGTGGGGTGGTTTGAATGGTACTTACATTTACTGATTTCCATTTTTATTTATTTGGGTTATTATTTATATACTTTTTTGTAGAAAAAGTCAGTTGGCATTTTCGATGGAAGGAATATCAGGCTATTGATAAAAAGTGTTATTCACGGGGTGATGGTGGGGGGGGGGGAGGCGAAGAATGTGATAAGTAGATAGTTAATAACGAGATGTGTTCTGATTCATTGAGTAGTAGCCCATGCGCGCGCACACACACACACACACACACACACATATGAACAAACTGACACTACAGCTGTGACCGAGATGTGCAAGAGTTATCTTTCTGCCTGGTGTGTTATTAGATAAAGAGCGAGTTAAACCAATAGAGGTGGAGGTTTGAAAGAGATGTTGGAGGGGGAGGGGGCGCGGGAGGGGGTGTGTGTCGTTGAACCATAGGTAGGTCACAGCAACTTTTGTTTTTGTTATTTTTTTTTTTTTCAATTTCACCTGTAACCAGAGTGAGCTCATCTTTTAGTGGTTCCAGTCATCTTTACTCTTCAAACCCCCCCACCCCCCCGGGGACGGAACGTTCCCATGGATGGGAGTAAAAGTACAGGTAGACCCCCATTAATTCTTCTTTTCCCACGGTGGCTAGAGACCGATGTCTGCTGGTACCATTGGGTGAGATTTTTGCAGGCATAACGTGAACTTAAAGAAAGATGACGGGTGGGGTGGGTTTAAGTAGGGGGGGGGGACTTTTGGTCGATCAGGATATATTGAGGTCATTAAGAGGGTGGGGGGGTGGGAGGGGATGGTGCTATTACGATCTATTAGAAATGCAAATTGACGATGAGGAAATGGGTGATTCGGGACCTGAGACTCGAACCCTGGTGCATTCAACAGAGGGAGTGGGAGGTAGATAGGTTAAAGTTAATGAACATAAAATGGAGGTATAGATAGACAGACAGACGGACATATTAGATAGATTAGATAGATTAGATAGATTAGATAGATTAGATAGATTAGATAGATTAGATAGATTAGATAGATTAGATAGATTAGATAGATTAGATAGATATAGGTCGGCCAATGATACACAATAAATAAAATACAGACAGACTCACTTTCTCATAAATAAGTCAACAAAATATATATATATAAAAAAAAGAGAAAATGTAAACAAAAAAAAAACAAAAATCCACTGAAGACGACCCAATCTCAAATATCAGGCGGGATAAGCCGCGCAATCACGAGCGATAACTCCCCGACTATCAACTTACCAGACAGACAACATCAGATATCAACTTCAACCACTCTCGCCTATCCCCCCCCCCCCACCCCACTACCGCCATAAACCAAACACGCTGTCCGTGCCGTTATAACGATTTTATTATGTCCTCATTTTTTCTTTTATTTTTGTATTGTATAGCCTGTTGTTGTTTTTTTCTTTATTATTATACACCCCCTCCCCCCACCCTTCTACCCTTTCTTTTTTTTTAATCGCCTCCGTTATCTACCCACCTATATATCTTCAGAGAGGAGTGAAAGAGGAGGGGGGCGGGGTAAACTGACACCTCTTGACCTCATCGGTCCACAAGTTTTGTTTCCTTCCAAAGCAGACGATCATCAAGGTGCCGGAGTCTCGTGAAAGTCGCGCGCGCAGTTTCCCACGCGCCGGTCGATATACATATATATATTTTTTTTTTTTTATAAAAATTACTTTTTCCCCCCCTCCCTCCCAAAGAAATGATGCCAGATTTTTTTCCCAGTATTTTTCTTACCTTTCCGTACAAAACAAACGGTAAAAAAAAATTTTTTTCTTATAGTATAAAGATTTACTGAGAATTTCGTTCCCATGCTTTCGTCTTCAAGCAGTTTCTGATGATCCTCAATCTAACAGTAGACGGAGACCTCTTTAAATAATTCCAACCGATACACCCTTCATTCACCCCACCACCCCAAAGGAGGTCTCTCAAAAAAAAAAAAGGGACAATCTGTTGTTTTGTTTTTGGTCTGTTTTTTTTTTTCCAAAACTTATGTTTATATTTAGTCTGTATTGTATTGATTCTTGTTTTCAAGATATTTTGCTTTTGGTTTTTACCGAGTTAAAACTTTGTTTGGAAAATGATTTTATTATTATTATTATTATTTTTATCATTTCTATTTGAATATTTAAAAACAAAAGACATTCGGAAAGATGGGGGGGGGGGGGAGTAAATTGTTCTTGCCAAGTGCAATTCAAAAAAAAATATGAAGAAAGGGGGGGGGGGAAGAGAGATCCAGATAAGACCCACATTTCGTAACTGACAGTCATCAGCTTCAACAACGTCAGATCATGGTAATGAAGATAAGGCGGGAATATATAATGAAGTGGACCTGTAAAGGGGGTGGTGGGGATCATTACAGGGTGCAAACTATTGATGGGAAGTTGAGGGGGGAGGGAGTGTTTCTATGTGTGTGTGCGTGCGTGTGTGCGTGCGTGCTTGCGTGTGTGTGAGTGTGTGTGAGTGAGTGTGTGTGAGTGAGTGTGTGTGAGTGTGAGTGAGTGTGTGTGAGTGTGTGTGTGTGTGAGTGAGTGTGTGTGAGTGTGTGTGTGTGTGAGTGAGTGTGTGTGAGTGTGTGTGTGTGAGTGTGTGATTCCTCATTTCATGGAATCAGATGATACACGGGTGTACGACCTGGTATCAGAGATGAAGGCTTCACGTCTGCAGGAAGGGGTTCAATCCAGTACACAGCAACACGTCATAATTCTACTGTTTGTTTGTTTTCTTTCTTTCTTTCTCTCATAGTCAGTACAAAAATCGTGCAACAGCCCTGACACGCTTACTAAATGGAATATGTACACCATTCAACGTCACCCGTAGAGGGGCCATGGGGGGGGGGTAATGCCCGGTAGGTCATTACTTGTAAGCACTTTTTTTGTTCTCCAGTTGCTCCATTTTCTGGGTCATTCACATCAGGGAACCAAAAGTGAATTATCTTAAAAAAATTCGTTTGAATAAAAAAATTTCACATTAAATAAACAAAATGACTACAATTGAATCAGTTAGACAACACCTGACGTCATGAGCATGCAGGTATTATAACGGCGTCGACTGATGACTTAGGGCAGACCTATGGGGCAAGATATGACCAGTTCTAATAACTGAAGAAGGAAACAACCTTTGTCTTTGAAGAATTGTGTTTGAAATCCCGGTGCCTGAAAACTCTCTGTTCTTGGACACTTTGGTCTAGTTCTCTTCAGGTAAACCTTAGACAGTAGACACCCCCCCCCCCATCCTCCTGCTCAACAGACTTCCCATGCTTTCTTAATTTTAGTGAAAGTGGGGGGGGGGGGAGGTGAAGCGCGCGACGGATTGAGGCTAAACTTGACCTCATTTCCACCCAACTGAACAGCACGTGCGCTCTGATGTCATGTGTACGAGTTCCACATGTGTCCAGGTGGGTCACGCTCAGATCGCGGCTACTGATGGCGTCTTTACTCTTTTGTCTCTCTCTCTCTCTCTCTCTCTCTCTCTCTCAATCCATTTCTTTCTCTATTACCTGCATGTCTCCCCCCTCCCCCCCCCCTTTCCTCACTTTCTCTCATCGTGTTTGTCTTAAGTTGTTGTTTTTTTTCCTGACAAAGGTCACAGAATGTTGTCATAGGAGAAGGTCAGCATTTGTCAGCAATTAATTGGCTTCGCCGCCATAACTGACATCACAGGTGATGTGCCCGGGCATGAAATTCAACCAGGGGCGTAGTGCACATGGAGGGGGGCAGGAGGAGGGGGCAGTGGCGTAATTAGCGTTAGGCTAAAAAAAAAAGTTCACCTCATTCCCGTCCCTAAAAGTATTTCAGCGCGGACGGCAGATGTCGCCCCTGGATAGAGGCGCACAAAAAAGTGCTGCCCTTCCCCCCACTATGGGCGCCACTGTGGGGGGGGGGTGGGGGTGGGAGTGGTATTTTGAGACATGGTTAAACTGTTAAATGTGCAAAAACATGTTGAAGTTAAATGGGTCACAGAAAAAATGTACGGAAACAAACAGACGGAAGAGAGAACAGACAGACAGGTAGAACACAGGGTGGGTGGGTAGACACAGACAGGTAAATCACAGGGTGGGTGAGTAGACACAGACAGGTAGATCACAGGGTGGGTGAGTAGACACAGACAGGTAGATCACAGGGTGGGTGAGTAGATACAGACAGGTAGATCACAGGGTGGGTGGGTAGACACAGACAGGTAGATCACAGGGTGGGTGAGTAGATACAGACAGGTAGAACACAGGGTGGGTGAGTAGACACAGACAGGTAGATCACAGGGTGGGTGGGTAGACACAGACAGGTAGATCACAGGGTGGGTGAGTAGAAAGCTTAGTGGACGACCGGGTGGAATGTGTGTGTGTGTGTGTGTGGGAGGGGTGGTGTGGCTAGGTATGGAGAAGAATAGGTGGTTTAGAAAGTGGGTAGATAGGTAGTTATACAGGTAGATGGGTAAGTGATACGATATGCAGGAAGCTATGCAGTTAGTGGGTAGGTAGGCAGGTATGTGGGTTAGTGGGTAGGTAAGGTGTGCTAGTCAGGTGTGCTAAATGGTAGGTGAATGTGTAAGTATGTAAGAAAGAATGTAATTATGGCTGTTTGTTACGGGTAGTTATGTTTGGCACATATGTATGTATGTATGTATGTGCACTAGTTTTAACACACAAAAGTCACACAATAACGACTTGTATATATATATATTTATATATATATATATATGTATATATATGTATATATATATATATATATATATATATATATATATATATATATATATTAGAGCTGTTGTTCGATTAAAAAAATTGATCTAAATTAACGCATGATTAAAAATTTTAATCGCAAATTAACGCACTTTTTAATCGACACAATATAATATGTTTTGTTTGTATTCAGACTAGTAAGTCAGAATATCATAGCATAAAATTGGTAAAATAAACAAGTCAGATTAATTTACCAAAGAGGTATAATTAATTGTAACAGATTTATTAAGCATTAGCACTTATGTCTGTTGAGTTAGTTATTGGGACCAATTTTTTGACATGTATCCATCACGTCAAGTGATGCGAGTTTTTTTTTAATCAACAACCATGCCAAACAAGTCTTTTTCTCGTATCATAGGTTCCGAGATAATGACGTATTTCAACATCTCTCCCCTCTATCCCTGTCGTATTTTGCTACACTTTTGGGGCCCCCCCCCCCCCCCCACGTATGTCTTGTTTACCCAACCCTCCACTACCGTACCTACCCCTTCACTTCCCATCCCAAAACAAAATACACACGTCATTTATATCTCATATGTGCCTTTTCCTTCATAAAATAATAGTATAGCCAGAAATTACTTGCTCACTTATTATTAACGCGTTTTTTTTTATTCCCACATTTTTTCCATCCTGTTAGATTTTTACACACTTAGCAGCTTCTCTCCCCACAAAGATGACGTTACTTATCGCTTACCCAACCACCGTACCCCCTCTGTCCCATTTTTCCAAATCTTGGCACCTGTCAATCAAACTAGGAGCACGCTACTGCAGATGTTCACTAATGAAATCATTGAGGGTCATAATTAGAATTAAGAAATGACACTCCTATTGTTTCAAGGCCATGTGGCTGCTATGATTTTATGTCCACGTGACAGTTTCTGTGTTCGGGGTATTTTTTTTTTGCTTTTTTTATATATCTTATCTGATCTGGTTATGGTTATAGAATTGGGTTAATTACTGATTACTGAAATGACAACATTTGGCTAAAATTTAACGCATTTTGATGTTTGCGTTAAAAATGTAGTCGCATGTTTTTAACGCATTAATTACGCTTTAATTGTAGTTAAAAAACAGCCCTATATAAAATATTAAATTTAGCTCAGTGTCACAATAATTCTGAAAAATACAACCACTGTCTCGTGTACAGTCTAGGGTTTGATTGACAGTGTCATGTATATGAAACTATTTAAGCGATAAAAAAAAATTGCGCAAAAAATGATGATACAAAATTTTTAGAATCTCGTTATTTTGATCTAATTATAACCTGGCTCATGATACACTTATTTTTTTTTACATTGAAGTTGACTTCAACAATACACTACAGTATAAAATGTAAACTAGTGAATGAATTTTTTCTCTTTTTACATCGGCCGGGAATGGAGCAGGAGGTTTACTTGTCGTAGGGCTATAAAACAAATACATCTTCATTTATATTACAAGTGGGGATTTTGTCGACATACCTGGGGGTGAGTGTGTGTGTGCGGATTGCGACAGTGTGGGGTGGTAGATCTACTTAATAAGTGAACAAACCTATAAACTTCAAAATTGTTGAGTGAAATACTGTTATCGATTTCTTGAACATTCAGTATTTTGGTCAAATTAACTCATTTAGGCGTTGCGTTAAAAATTTTAATCGCAAAAGTTTTTTAACGCGTTAATCGCAAATTAACGCAGTTTAATCAGCAGCCCTAATATATATATATATATATATATATATATATATATATATATATACACTACCTGTACCCTGCAAAACCTTTGCATAGAGTTATATTCCCTTAAGCTTGATCGGTAGGCTAGGTTATTTTTGGTTTCGGGCAGATCCGATTTTTTAAATGACTTTTATTACTATTGTCTACGTTTGACGATTTTAAACTGGAATATTGTAGTATTAATTCTTCACTTTCGATTTAACGCAGAACCCAAACCGCTATTATTTATATATATATATATATATATATATATATATATATATATATATATATATATATATATATATATACTTCTTATTTCATTTGTGACGTTTTTTAGATCATGATCTTTACTCCTTAAAAAGAAAACAGATTTCAATCGAAAACTGTTCCCGGGGGCTGAGAGAAGAAGACTAGGATACTTGGGGCCGCCCTTCTACACACCTGCCTGTTACACTCGATGGGGAAACCTCTTAAGAGTGCATGCACAATTGCGCAGGGTGCGCACCAGTCTTATCGTTGTTTCTCTGTGCACATTTAGAAATCAGCCATTATTCAAAAGAATCAATCATCTACTATAAGCATGACTTTATTAAAGTATACACAAATTATGTCCTATGCTAATTGATAGGGAGAGGGTGGAGGGGGAGGGGGAGGTGTTTATTGCTTGTTTAAGATGTGATGGAATGAAAAAATTCGAAAAAAAAAACAAACTTTGGCCTGTATAAATATTCTAGTTCCGTCTTTTATCAGCGACTTCAAACAGAATCACGCCGCAATTGTGCTCTGTAAAGTGCGATAGCAATGTTTGTATCAATACCTGCATTCGCTGGTTATGTTCACTGGTTTGTTTGTTTGTTTATTTGTAATGTTTGCGTTGTTATTGTTGTTCTTTAGTTTTCATTTCGCGCTGACGTCTTCAAGGTCAATTTGCTTCATTTCGAGGCTGTCTCGTTCTGAGGTTTTGTTTTCACTTTTCACGGTTACATCATCCTTGGTATGAGCGTGACTCAATAGTATGCCGAGATTCTCTAGGGACGGGAATGTTATGGAGACTGTCCTGATGGAGAATTTAGTGGTGGTGAGGGGTAGGGTGGGGGGGGGGGGATAGAGGAGAGAAAGAAAAAAAAGGAAATTTAAAAAAGTAAAGATTTACTTTTTTAATACTGCCAGTGGCAGTGATGCCGGATACAGCCAGTGGCAGTGATGCCGGATACAGCCAGTGGCAGTGATGCCGGATACAGCCAGTGGCAGTGATGCCGGATACAGCCAGTGGCAGTGATGCCGGATACAGCCAGTGGCAGTGATGCCGGATACAGCCAGTGGCAGTGATGCCGGATACAGCCAGTGGCAGTCATGCCAGATACAGCCAGTGGCAGTCATGCCAGATAAGTAAACAAAAAAAAAGTATTCAAATAACACGGCAAGTAATTGAGTTCAATTTGGCGTCAAAATTTCAAGGCAAATCGGTGAAGAGATTTCTGTGTGAGGGTGATGTCACGACAATAATATTATTCACATTTTTTTTATTTACACAGATTTGATTCAAGGTTGCCGGTTATCTTAACCCAGAAAAAAAACTCCGTCTAAATAAGCCGAATGATATGTTTGAAACGATGTTTATATTTAGTAGCGTTACTCGTGCACTCGTGTATGTGACTGGACAGCTGCGGTGTGTCATTGACGTCCAGCCCTGTTTATGGATGACCGGTCACCCGATGACCTCAAGCTGACGTCAGCCCAACCGCGACTAGCCATCGAAATAAACCAGATCGTTGTTGACCCGTTGCTGTTTACGAGAACGAACTATAGAAACTGATGATTGGTTAAGGAGTAAAAAGTAAAGTTCCCTTAGCCATGGTGGGCCATCGGTGCATATGAAGTTTTCTGTAACTTCGGCATATGAAGGGATTGTTTGGTTAGCACGATGCACAGCCGCCTTTACTTCCCCAGCTTAAATCGGGTACATATTTAAAGCTGGGTGGACTTTTGGGACGAGTTTGAATCAAAAATTTCACTTTAAAACATTCCCACGGTTCTCACAGAGGAACGAATCCAGGACTCTCATGTCGACAGGCGAGTATTTACACCACTCGACCATCTGTCCCACCCTGGTTAAGAAGAAAGCTGAGTAAAAAGCTATACACTACAACATACTGCTTACGCTACTGATATCGCTCTCTACGCTGCTGTATTGGGCATTGTACTATTATAGGCTACTATAAATTGTTATAAACTGCTATGCCTTGTTATAATACTGTTAAACACAGTTTAATACTCATTAAAATGCTATTCACTTATATATATATATATATATATATATATATATATATATATATATATATATATATATATACAGTCGATTCCGCTTAATTGGGACACATCGGGACCGGGGCTTTTTGTCCCAATTAAGCGGCTGTCCCAATTAAAAATACAAATTTACTATTGGCTTCTTGGTTTGGTTTCTTTGAGATTTGTCCCAAATAAGCGGCTGTCCCAACTAAGCGGTGTCCCAATTAAGCGTACTCCACTGTATATATATATATATATATATATATATATATATATATATATATATATATAAAATTATATATATATATATATATGCTGCTTTACATTTCCTTATACTGCTCTGAACTGGTTTACACCACTATACTCTGTCATATCGTGCAGGCCTTATATGCTGCATAGTGTACATATCTGTACATATCAAATGTACACTTTTAAAACATATCGGACATTAGCGATGACGCCACTGAACATTAGCTATTCAGGGTGGTCAAGGAGCGGTCAGTAAGTCCTCACCAGTGATATTCTAGTTATTAAAATCATTTTAGTTATAGTTTTGATTAGTTTTTTTAGCAATCATTTTTATTATTATTTAGTTATAGTTTTAAATTCATTTTAGTTATAGTTATAGTTAGTTTTTTCATCAATCATTTTTATTATTATTTAGTTATAGTTATAGTTATTGAATAATTTTCGTAAGCACTGCAAAACTTCAAATGCCCATCATACGACAGAGACATGCCAATTAAATTTCAACATCCACTGCACCACACACTACACTATCACACTACACATGAAGTGAACAGAAAATAAGTCTTAAAAAAATCTTGAAAACTTTTAAGTTTGTAAAAACCAGTAGTAAAAGTGACTTCTAAGTTGAATAAAAAAATTCAAGTTGCTTTATTTCAAATTGTTACATCAAACAAATTGTTGCCTAATTCGTTCAGCAAGTCACTGTTGACTATCAGCCATACTCTCATTTCCAGCGACTTCTCCATTCTGTTCCTCCTCCCGGTGGTTAGCAACCCACAAACTGAAAACAGCCGTTCAACAAATGCTTGAGAAGCAGGTGCTGCTAATAGGTCTAGAGCAATAGGTGCAAGTTGACTGTACGACTTCGGACAGCTAGCTTCTCAACCAAAATGGTATGGCATTGTCTTTGATTGCATTGCATTGGATGTCAGCAATGTACTTGTTGATCATGCCGGTGGCCACATTAATTTCTGACATCTGCAACTGATGAGGTGTGGCACTGTCAGATGCAGAAAGTTTCATTGCCAGGTTTAGAAACTGAATCTGAAGAATACTCTGCTGCTGCAGTTGAATTTCATCTGGTGATTTTGTTCTTTGTTGTTTAACCTGTATATAATGTGCACAATAGTAAAAGTCAATCAGGTGATTGACAAATAACTATATAGTACTTTTACACATACTGGTTACCGGCATGGCAACTGACAAGCACAAATTAGAATAATAATTTTTATCAGTATTTAACCTCTATACTAGTCTATACCAACTTGCAACCAGTACCTCAAAAATAAAACTCTTAACACAAATTGCTGTTGGATTATTATTCATTTACATTATTGTCAGTTTTTATTCAAAATCTGTGTACTTATACAACATGCCATGCCAGTGCCACCACCCACTACCAATAATAGCATTACCATTATTACAGAACTAGATAGTAGATTTGATTTCATAGCAGTGAACTAAATGACATAACACAACTATAATTAATACATAGCAATTTTGGCATGTCTGATGGAGTAAAATTAAGTCACACAAACCTCGTTTATTATGTATTTTTGGCAGCCTCAAGCAGCTTTATCATTTCTTCATCTTCTATCAGCATAGTAAATGCCAGCGATGGATTTAGAAGGCATGTTGCTGCTGGTATTGGGTTGAAATTGTCAGCAGCTGGATTCATAATGCAGCTAAACCTGGTCTTCGTATCACTCAGCATGGTTGATGTAACTGACTTTGATACCTTGCAAGACTGTAGGTGACACTGCAGCTCGATAATTGCAGGCAGTATATGAGAAAGTGATTGACTGTCTGTTTGAAGTTTATCAGTCTGCACAGCAAACGGCTTCAACAGATCAGACAATTCTTGTAGTCGCATCCATTCGCTAATCAACAGTGTGTCAGTTTTCATCTCAGCCAGTAATTCAGTAACACACGCTTTGAGTTCAATAAAGCGAGATATCATATGGTAAGTGCTGTTCCATCTGGTACTGTTATCAATGACAAGCACTTTGCCACATCATTGTTTAATTTTTTCTATCCCTTTACTTGACTTTCTAATTTTTCCAACCATGTGTCTAACTTTAGTAAGGAGGCTGTCATAATGGCTGAATGCTTTTTTTCACCACAAGCTGAAGCGAGTGAGCTAGACACGCCATTCTAGGATAAGGCATATGACTAGATTTGTCTAACTCTTCTAATTCAATTGAGTAAACTAAGTCTGCCGGTACAGGATCAATGTTGACTTCTACTTCTTTATCAGTGTCACTTCCTTCAGCATAACTGGCATCATTATCCGAATTTGAAAGATATTCTGCCTCTGTACTGATATCATTATCATCACATTCTTGGTCAGCCATTTCTCTTTCATTTAGCAATCTGATGGCTTTGGTCATGTTGGCTCCACTGTCAGTGACAATCATCAACACTTGTTTAGATGTAATGTTCCAGTCCAACAAGCACTGATGTAGAGCTTCAGCCAACATTTCTCCTGTGTGCGAATACTGCAGCTGGACAAGTTGTAGCATTGCGTGTCTAACAACCAACTTCACAGAATCAAAAAAACAAGCAGAAACACCCAAGAAAGATGCAGACAAGTTTGTTTTGGACCATCCATCGAGACAGATTATGACTTTAAGAGAAGCAGAAATCAGTTCCTTGAGTTTAACAATTCCTTCATTCCAATGCTCAGTTATCATTCGTTGAAGTGATTTAGATCCTGCATATATTTTGGGTAGAAAAATACTACTTTGAATCGCTATCAGCTAACTTTTCATAACTAAAATAAAGTTTGACAATCACATGTATTAACTTGTAATTGTGGATCACAGATTTCACCGATTTCAACAAAAAGTATTTCCACAGTCACCTGTGTTTTCAATCAACAGCGTTCCCAGTCACAGTTTGAACATCTGTTGTTTGTTTCGTTGTTTTAGATCTTATATATCTATGGCTTTAACCCTACAGTGCCCAATTGTTGTTTTTTTTTATGTTTGTACAATTAGTAACATCAAATCGGAAATAAATAAAGCAAAAGTAGATTGCGCATGCTCTTCCGCTAATTTTACATCCCTCTGAAATAACGTGAATAAATACATTCACCTTTTTAGGCCATTTTATTAGTAAGATTATAATACTGAAATGCGTGAGGCGTGTATCAAAAATCATAAAACTTTCATGTGATTAGTTATGAAAGTCTTTTTAGTTATAGTTATTATTAGTTTTTTTGGCAAGCATTTTAGTTATTATTTAGTTATAGTTAAAAAATTCTTGCTAGTTTTAGTTTTAGTTATAGTTAACTAAAGTCAATCATTCTAGTTATCGTTTTAGTTATAGTTAACTGAACAACACTGGTCCTCACCATTTCAACTTGCCCTTGGGGGGGGGGACACTTTTGATTCAAACAATCTCCAGTTGGTGAAAGAACGGTTGATTATACTTAGACTTGCCATACGTCCCGGTTTCGCCGGGACAGTCCCGGATATACTGGATTGTCCCGGTGTCCCGCCCGGTTGTTGAAATTGTCCCGGTTTAGATTCAGTCCGCGGTTTGATGGTGTGCAAAGTTAACTTCGGACTTAGCTGCAATCAATTTTATGAAAAAATTAAAGAGAAGAAGGACTTATTGAGAAAGGTTCACTCAAGTGAAAAATACGAGTGGTACAACAAGTAGAAAACTGTTTTGTTTTGTAAAAATATCATGTTTGTGTACCATTATGAATAAAATAGCAAAGATTATCTATTATATATTTTAAGTGTTTTTTACATTACTGTTTTCATACCACCCCCCCCCCCCCGAAACAGATATCCCTAAACCTAAAGTAAAAAAGACAGAACTGTCCCGGTTGGTCCATGAAAAAATATGGCAACCCTAATTATACTGCTGTTGAGAATGACCAGAGTTTTTTTTACGGATGTAACATGGGTCACCCCCTAGTTGATGGGAGGGGGGGGGAGAAAAGGGGGGAATCGCCTGCCTCTTATCAGGAGTCAACTGTTATTGTTTGTTGGGGTAAACAATTGAAGTCAATGACTGCATGCATACATAGCCCCGGTTTCGAGAATGCATCCTTTGTTTACAAACCCACAGTGTTTTTTTTTTGTTTTTTTGGCTGTTATGTAACTTGTCATGTAGAATTCTGTTGGTTTTTGACATTTAATGTGTGTGGGGTCCCTGTAAGCATGGGATGGGGCAGCTTTTAATTGGTCCACACCAGAGATCGAACCAGAGACCCGTCAGTTTAACAGCTGAGCGCTTTACCGCACTACCATCCGTTCCCTTTAGACATTTAGTAGGACAGTACATTTAAACATCAGTAACACATTATTGAAAGCAAACTATTTATTTATTTCTGCAAATAAAAAAGTAAATATATTCCAGCATTTGAAAGATACAAACAAATGATGGTTATAGACAAACGAATACGAGATTTTGAAATTTAAAACAAATCTGATGATAAACGACATCATTGTTAGAATCATGACACAATTAGATCCACGTACTCAGTTACATCACTCCCACCCTTCCCCCCTCCCCCCACCACCCTCTCGCTCATTGAATTCAGCCGGTCCTCATTTACTTAGTTAACCCAATGGACCAGGTGTTACATACACATACATGTGTACACATACACACACACACACACAAAACATTAAAAAAAAACACGCAGAGAGTTTCATATAAGCACAAAATACAAAGGAATAGCATAAATACTTAATTTATTCGTTTCAAAAGAAATTGAACAATAATAATAATCAAAAAAATCAATATCCAATCAAAAGTAATCCCTGCCATCAATTTTTATGGGGCGCATGTTTTAAAAAATAAAAGCAACATACACACACACAATAAATGATTTTTTTCAAAAAAAAAAAATGGTTAATAAAGGCAAGTTTTTTTTTTTTTTGCATGCGCACAATTATGGGTCCACCACATGTGTCGTCACCAGACAAGAGTTGTAATGCATAAACACCATGCAAAGAGAAAAAAAATACCCATAGACAACAGCTGATACCTTTAGCACGTACGTCACGTCGTTTTCCTCCATCATTGTGACCCCGCCCCGCCCCGCCCCACTGACCCAGTGACCCCCGACCCACTGACCCCTAGTCTGGTGCGTGCAGGCAGTGAGTATATCTTGTGCACGTGGGGGTGTATAGAGGAAAGGGGCGAGGTGAGATTTCAAGGCGGGAAAAGTGGGTAAACAATATGAAACGAGAAACAAGCCAAAAAATACTTGTTTCTGGGATTTAGCTGTTTTAGGTATTTGTTGTCGACTTTATTTATTTATGAAAGAGCTCAAAAAAAAAACATTTTTTTTTAAAATGTGTATCCACCACAGTCGAGTATGACATGACATCAAATGACACATGTCATCGTTCCTGAGATAAGCAGACAAAATAGTGTCTTCTTTTATATCATTCTTTACATTCCAATATTTACAAATCTCACTTTTCAAAGGAAAAAAAAAAGACATTAAAACTATTCTTACATTACTTTACAATTTCATTCCATTTCATTATTCTAACATTCTCATTTCATTTTATGACATTTTCACAACTCCCCCCCCCCCTTTATTTCCATATGTGTGTATTAATATGTTGAACAAAAAAACTAAGGGCAGTTAAGTAAAGTTATATCAGAGTTACAGTTCTTGGAAATGATTTTTGAGATACGTTATCTAAGAAGCAGAAGTAAAAACAGAACTAGCTATATATATACATACCAATCTTCCTTATCGATACGTTATACTAAACTATCGCGTGGCTAAAAATTCTAAACTGTCTGTAAGCATCTTTTGAAACAATACATTCATTGCAATAATTACATTATATAAACAAACCAAAAAAAAAATGAGGAAAGAAATTATGTGAGATGATGACGTCATCAAATTTTGTGAACCATTTGAAGCTTGTCATAAACTGTACATGATAATGATATGTTTTAAAATTTCATTTATTTTAAAGAAAAAAAAACATCGATACATTGTTCATGACATCAATATATTGCAAAAAAATTAAAAGCATGTGGATAAAATACGGAAGTGGTTGGGGGGGGGGGTAAAATACCATGTATATTATTGCACATTTTATTTCCGAAATTTACAAAACTTGGAATTCGTTAAATATTTATATGATATGATATATATATATATATATATATATATATATATATATATATATATATATATATATATATATTTAAAGTAATTTACAAGAAATAAAAATGTTATTTATAGATTGGAATTTCTTTAAAACGCGTGTATTATTTTTTTTAAAAATGGGAATATCCGATTTAAAAATCCAGTTGGAAAGGATGGAAGTGTAATAAATGAGCCAGCGTTGTGAAGATAAAGCGTGACGAAGCGCGCGTTACAAGGAAGATAGACTTTTGCTATTTGCACGTGTCGAAGATCGGCATTATTTCCCCTTACTGATAGCCGGTTTTTCTAGTTCGCGCTTAATAATAAACAAGACAATACATTCGTGAAATCACAGATTTATATTTAAGGGCCTAAAATTCAGCGAACCGTGGAAAGGGGGGTGGGTGAGGGGGTAATCAATGTGACGGTGAATGCAATATTTTTTTTCCCAACAAATGTATTCAATGTTATTGTATCAATATTGAAAGAAATAATAACGAAGATAACAAAAATAATACTGCTTTCGAAAAAAAACGTGCTTTTTTTGACATAGATATTCACGTGCATGCATTTGTTAAGTAATAAAAGCTTATAAAAGAAATGTCAAACTAGGCTTTTTTTCCCCCCACTGAAATTTATAAGTAATGTAATAATTGGCAATGTCTAGACGACGGAGGTCTAGAGTTTTAAATTGCAAATGTTAAGACTTTTATTGTTTTTTTTTTTCTATCACACTTTGATAAAGCCTGAAATGATAATCGCGTGTAGTCATTATGTAGGCCCGTGTTGAATTCATAAATTAATATTAGGTCTTGCTTAGTTCTACTGTTTGCCTTATGTTGGATGAACCCAGATTATGGGCCAACTAGCCTAGACTTCCTGGCACACTGCAACGATGAACCCAGATTATGGACCAACTGGCCTACACTTCCTGGCACACTGCAATGATGAACCCAGATTATGGACCAACTGGCCTAGACTTCCTGGCACACTGCAATGATGAACCGAGATTATGGGCCAACTAGCCTAGACTTCCTGGCACACTGCAATGATGAACCCAGATTATGGACCAACTGGCCTAGACTTCCTGGCACACTGCAATGATGTCGAATTACAAGCGAAAGAGCGATGCAGCTCATTGTATGTAAACAAAAACACTAACATACTAATCTACGTCATGTTTTTTAATATATTTACATAAGTAGACTTTGTACATTACACAAGGTCATAATAAATGAAAGGGTTTGTGTAATAAAATGAGTGGAAGCGAGAATATAATTAAGCATTTGAGATCACGTGAAAAAAATATTGATTGTTTCTTTGTTTTTATTGCAAAAGATTTGGGGTTTTTTACTGCAGAGTTTTGAACATGGGTTTTTTTTTAAAAAAAAAACACAGAAATGACCATTAAAAAAACACAAAACAGATTTTTCACAATTTGATGAAAGAATTGACTTTGATTTTTGTTTGTATATAACATTGGCAGGCAGGCGATAAGGACTAGGTATTATGAAAGTAAATTATTGGGTTTTTTAAAAAAAAAAAATAAATGTATATTTACAAGTAAACACAAATACACAAAATGTAGGCGAATTTAAAAAAAAAAGTGTTGATCGTCCAAGTTTCATAATAAGATCAATAACAGACATCGTGATCATAGTAATAATAATAATAATAATAAACATCCGTTTGTTTAGAAAGACGTCGTAAAATGTTTTTTTGTTTTTCTTGTTGTTGATGTTTGTTTGTTTGTTTTTGAATCGTCCAGTAGACTCGTTTATCAATTCTCAAATAAAGGTTTCTTCTCATTGGTCAAAATTTAAAAAAAAAAAATGTCTTTTGATCTTCATGTTTTTTTTTTTCAAATGTAATCCAAATGTATTTTCGCGCATGCACACATCCACACTTCAATGTTCCTGACCAGGATCGTGTGAGTCTGTAAATTCAGGGCTGACTGAAGTGAACATAAAAAAAACAAAAATGGCTGATGCAGCCATGATCGTCTGCCATTTATTGTTATTATCGTCTGCTGCGGATTCCTTTTTGAACTATTCCAAAATGGCGGCGATGAAAAATGAAAAAAGCTGATCACAATCGCCAGAGTAGGAGCGCGAGCTTGAGGGAGGTGCCGACGACCCTGATGAGGACGTCCTGTCTGATAACCCTGATGAGGTCAACGCTGGCCCAAGGCTGGGCGTTTCCGCCAAAGATCGCTTGCACTGCCGGCTATGGAAGAGAAAAAAAAAATTAAATAAATGAACAAACAAGCAATTAAGCCTGTTCCATTCTGGACACAGGACGTGTTAGCGCATTTTCAGTACGTTTGTTATCTTTCAGTAAATATTTGTAAATTTTGGAAATGTTTATAAATTCAATTGTGTAATGCATATATCTGAAAAAAGATATTAAAAGGACAAGTAAGTCATGTTGAATAACTGTTACAAAAATAAATAATGATTACGCCCCTTTGATTAGCTTTTATTATTTATATTTAAAATATAAGCAAAACGGTACATAACAATCTCTTATATTTTGGCCCTGAGAGGTCAAATCGCGAAATGGAAAAAAGCTATTTCTTGGCAGGCCAAGACCTACAAAATGATATATACATCATGAGTCTAGGACTTATGGTTATTGAGATCTAGGGTGATGACAGACAGACAGACAAAACGGGTACAATAGAGCATTTTTTTTTCAAAAATGCTCTAAAAAATTCGATAGTAAAGAGAAGATGCATAAGCACGTTTGTAAAAAAAGTAGGAAAATAACAAATTTAAATTATGTCAAGTTATGATAATCAGTAATGCTTAGGATGATGACCAGTGGTCATCTCGTGGCCAGCTTACCTCTTTGTGGTTCCTCATGCTGATGTCCAGGTTGTCACCAAGCTCCCGCAGAGCGCGGACGATGTCCGTCACGTTCTGCGTGTTCTGGGAAACACCTTGACCATCCGGCTGGTCGGGCTGGACAGTGTCCACGGGTCGAGCTCGGCCTATAGCTTGACCTTTTATGACATCGCCCGCGGCGTTTCGCTCCGGGGCACCCAAGGGGCGCCCGGACGCCATCTTCGGGGCTGGGCCGCCCATGCTTGTCCTAAAACAGAAATGACCCCTTCTCCGTAGGCTGCCCTCTAAAGACGGACGGTCTTGGAATGTGTTTTCTCTGAGATGACCTAATGCAGGTCGCTGATCTGATCTGCCGCGCACCTGGGCAGCTAGTTCGGTGACCTTCAAAATGTCTGGCTGTCTAGGCACGTGCGTGGATTCACTTGTAGGTAAATCTGAAAGATTGAAAGCGTCAACGTAGTTAATCAATCATGAATGAATCAATCATTTAGTCATCAGTCTAGTCATCCTGACAATCACTTAGTCTTGCCTGTTAATCCTTTACCGATCTACCTTTGTTTATACTCGTGCCTTGTCGACTATTATGTATTAACGGCAAACTGATTCATTATTTACGAAGAGATCGATAGAGAGATAAATCGATAGTCAGTCAGACAGAGAGAATAATAGATAGATAGATAGATAGATAGATAGATAGATTGATAGATAGATTGATAGATAGATAGATAGATAGATAGATAGATAGATAGATAGATAGATAGATAGATAGATAGATAGATAGATAGATAGATAGATAGATAGATAGATAGATAGATAGATCTTCTTACGTAATAATAAACCATCTCGTTTCGTGCCAAAGAAATCACAGGTTGAGACATGATTGAATAAAGTTTGCACTTTTAGCGACAGAAATAGCTTCACAAAGTAAATGTGCCATCCACTTGACAGCAATTGTAAAATAAATTACTGTTCAATCAAAACTACGCTGGTTAATCAAACTGTTACTAAAAAAAAATAAATAAAAAAAATGAAAACAAGACAATTCAAATATAACACCAACACAGCTGCAAGTTTAAATAAATAAATCTTTTACCTGCGAGAAAATATTTCTTAATAATCCGTAATTAGGAAGTAACTCAATCTCAACCGATAGACGCATTAGAACTTGACACATGTGTTTGTTATTGGCTGTCGGTAACTGGGGAAGGTAAACGACGCTGCGTCGCTGGCTCATTTGACTGACTGACTGATTGAAGTGGCTTGCCAGATTGGCCTTTTATATATATCATCATCGAACCAAAACAAAAATTAAAAAAAAACTGGGCCTAGTTTTCGGGAGTCGCCTGAGTTTGTGCGTGTCACCTGGCCAAGGTTTTGAACCAGTCCAGGATGTATGATCGATAAGTGCGTGTGTGTGTGTGAGTGTTTTTGCTTTGACTATGATGTAAGACACTAGTTGAAATATAATACAATCCTTTTTTTAAAAAGCAATACACTTTAGTAATGTACTTTGTAGTGTTTGACGCCCTCCCTTCTCCCCCCCCCCAACTCCCCACCCCCCGGGGTTTTGTTCTTCCCCATAACAGCCTCTTGTCTTATCTCTCTCCCCCCCCCTCCCCTTTTCCTTCCAATTGTAATGGCCCGTACAGGTCTTGTGCACTTTTCCAAAAACTGGTTACTAACCACGTTACGACATAGTAGTGCACAAAGTGCTTCCATTTCTTTCCCCACCTCAACACACACACACACGCACACACAAACAGACAAACAAAGGCCACGCCCAGTTTGTCCTGTTATAAGTGCTAATAAACAGCTCACTCTCCACAGCGTGGTGTGTCCCGAATCTTTTATAGTGACCTCAGCTGGCCATCTATTAATAACGATATGAACATCAAAGACGAGGGTGCGGGCGGGGGGGGGGTGGCGCTAAAACACGTCGGTGAGGGAGTTGGGAGGGAGTGTAAAGAAGATCCTCCCTCCCCTAAACACCCACATGTTAACGTTACAGTGAAGTGATATGATTTTTTTTAACCCTCTTCGCCCCCCCCCCTCCCCATTCCTTTGATAATTTAACAACATTGAAACAAACAAACAAATAAACAAACAAAACAACAAGTCGTAATGATGGCCTTGAAGAAGTAAACACAAAACGCATGACATCACTTAATAAATGAGCTTTGATAATTATTAAAATTAAACCACACATGCGTAGATATTGATACAAATAATATATATATATATATATATATATATATATATATATATATATATATATATATAAACCAATCTCTTCACGCATTATTGGGCCCCACCAGAAAAAAAACATGTTTGTTGGGACATCAGCATCATATAATGAAATATATCTGTATATAAAATCACATAGAGGGAGGGAAAGCGTTGGGGGGGGGGGGATAGAATATAGGGAAAAGTCAGAGATAGTCGAACCCCTCCCCCTCCCCGGGGCTGATTAAAATAATGACTCCTCAAACACCTTATCTGGATAATAAACATATCTCCTTTCCTCGAGTGACTTGGATTCGAAGAAATCTAAACTAACATTTCCCTATTTATTTTTCGTTACTTGTCCAGATGAGTAACAATTACACCTAATAAGTAACGGAAATTGCTGGACCAAAGTTAATCTTCAAGCCATAAATCAATCAAATCGATAACGGTTTATATTTTTTCTTGGTCAGTTTTATTATAATGTCAACATTCAGACGCGGTGATCTTTCCTTGAAATAAATGAAGAGCACGCGATCACACAAAATGACGTAATATTTCTAAGGGGGAATCACCGGCTTTGTTATTGTTTACATTCTATTAATAGCCTGACGCTGGTTGTTTTATTTTTGTATGGCTTATCTTTTAACCCGGCTGAAATAGTGGGGCAAACATATGCAGAGAAAATAGAGATATAATCTTTGACTATACTGTCAGATTATGAATAGTTAATTTTATCGTTGCGAAATGTCGTTACTTAACTTTCAAATACTCTTATTGCGTACATGTTATAGGCAGCCCTACAAAGAGATAGATAGATAGACAGATAGATAGATAGATAGATAGATAGACAGATAGATAGATAGATAGATAGATAGATAGATAGATAGATAGATAGATAGATAGATAGATAGATAGATAGATAGATAGATAGATAGATAGATAGATAGATAGATAGATAGATAGATAGATAGATAGATAGATAGATAGATAGATAGATAGATAGATAGATAGATAGATAGATAGATAGATAGATAGATAGATAGATAGATAGATAGATAGATAGATAGATAGATAGAGTGATTGCTTTTTTTACAACAATAAATGTGTCTTAATCTTATTGCAACATTTTATGCCACTGGTGCACTGTTACGGATATATAAGACAGTAAAGCACTTTACCCCAGACTTTGTAATCGCACCATGACTAGTGTTGTTATGGTTCTAATAGTCAGGCTGACTAGTCCGCAATGTTTATGTTAGCTCAAAGTATAAAGTACACTGCATTCATTATACCCAAAGAACGTGTACTAATAATACTAACCCCCCCCCCCGACCTTGAATGATTAAGTTTTTTATTTCCTTCATATTTTATTTAAAAAAAAATTAATAGAACATTTGACCCCCCCCCCCGTGTTTTTTTTCCTATGTGTTTTATGTGTTTGCTCGTCTCAATGATAAAAGTATGAAAAAAAAAGTGTGTATACTACAAAGTACTATAAAAGAACGTTTTCTATTAATATTCTATCACTTCTATTGTCAGCATCGACGAAATCCTCTCGTCACACTTGTTTGTTTGTTTGTTTGTTTTTTTAGCTTTTTGTTTGAACAGCTCGTTGCCAGCCGTAAAATGAACATTTATTTCTGTACACTCGTGTAATAAACACCACGGGAGTCTTTTTTTTTTTAAGTCTAGGGTGGGGGTGGTGGGGAGGGGGAGGGGGATAGTGCTCGTTGTCATCAAGGTCATTTTACTGCATCGTGTCTTTAATTGAGAGCGAACTTCTAGATCCACTTGCCATTTCCAGACAAACAAATCAATGCTTCGCCGATCGGCGATTTCCCCTTTGTGCAGCGAGCGATCTATTTTTAACCCTCCATTTTTCCTTTTAAGCAAACCCGTTCGGGAATATCCTTTGCAGTAATTTCCCTTTTTTTTTTGTCTTTCTCAAATCGGATGATTCAAAAAGAAAAAAAATCGTTGGCAGAGCCATTATTACCGTAGTCTGACTAATAAGCGCTCCCTTTGTATACAATCAAATGGTTAATAATAAATGGGAGAGTTGAGTTTCCCTGGTGTAATTTTTATTTATATCTTTTTGTTTATGTTCTGACCTATATGACGAGAGACCGAAACACGTGACAGCTAAGCGGAAGTGAATGTCAATTGGCACTCTTAATTAGGTCATTGAGCCCTTCAGTCATAACGAACACAAAATATTCTTTTTTAAGATCTTCTTCTGCCGACTGATAACCTTAGAAAAAATATATATATATTTGTTTTGATTCTAAAGATTTCTTGTGATAGCAGTCGTTTGTTATTTGTTTGATTGAATTAGTCTTATTCTATTACGTCGTTGTATTTATGCCCAATGTATGTATAAATAAACAACTTTGACGTACAGAAGGGGACAAAAATTAGACCAAAAAAAAAGAGGATGTTAATCATTTGATGGCGTCATTTGTGGCATTTAGTTGATTTATGCACACGAGAATTTGACATTCATGTAAAAATTAATAATAATAAAAAAAAACAACATCAAATTGTTTTTTTTTCTTGTTGATTAAATATTTAAATGTAGTGCTGAAGTCAAGCCTATGACAGAATTGTAAATAAACAATGGGTGTGGGGAAAAAAAAACAATGACTTACCAAGAGGCTGGACGCGTTCTCATATTTCTTGCCCCCGAACTCTTCCCTCAGGAAAAAAATTCTCCATACCACCCATCACTCCCCGACCCCCCACCCCAACCCCCTTTTCACCGCCCCTTCCCCCCAAACATAGTCTGGTATCATTTGTTTTTGCGTGTAAAAGTGCAAGCGTCACGCATGGGTAAACCCATAGGTTGTTTCTTTATTGTATGTGAGTTACTGTTTGTTGATTTAAAGCTGTGACCTAATGACAATGGTATCTTTCCGTTAGTTACTCACGCTGTTGCTGTTGCTGCTGATGATGATGATGATGGCGGGCGCTGGAATGGATCGACGCAAAATTTAAACAAAAAAAAAAAAGCGACGTCGGCTCACCCTCCAGGCGTCATCGGCCTTCACCTCTGCCAGCTCCTCTCGTTCCACTGACTGATTGCCCGTCTCGCTGAATTATCTGATCAATAAGCAGAGCATGTGCACCTATGTATCTGATCCGGCTTACATGAGTACCTTCATCTCTCTCTCTCTCTCTCTCTCTCTCTCTCTCTCTCTCTCTCTCCAATCAATGTGTTTATCTATATATCGTTACATTTAATTACATATCTGTATTTCTATCTGTTATCGTTTCAGTCTGTCTTTCCCAGTGGATGAACGGGCAAACTGACCGATAGTCACAGATGAACAGAAAGTCACAGATAGACAGACAGATAGACAGATAGATAGATCACGAAATTATGTCTGTTTGAAGTCTCTGTAGCATACTTTGTACAAGTGTTTGTGTGTGTGTGTGTGTTTATTTCTCTGCCACAATATCAGTATATGCCTGTATATGTCAATATATATCATTATATGTCGGTATATGCCTGTATATATTATTATATGTCAGTATATGTCAGTATATGCCTGTATATACCATTGTATGTCAGTATATACCATTATATGCCTGTATATGTCAGTATATGCCTGTATATACCATTATATGTCAGTATATACCATTATATGCCTGTATATGTCAGTATATGCCAGTATATACCATTATATGACGGTATATGCCCGTCAACCCATTGATCAATACTACGAATGCTCTTCTCAGAAATACTCAGCTTTAAATTTATTGTCCTTTAAATATGAATACATAAATAGATAGGGATCTAGAAACAACTGACAGATATACCATAATTTCTGAAATATTTTGACGACAACTTTCTATACAATGAGATGGAAGCACGAAACTGATATCTAATGAAATATACTATCACAGAACTAATGAAATATACTATCACAGAACTAATGAAATATACTATCACAGAACTAATGAAATATACCATCACAGAACTAATAAAATATACTATCACAGAACTAATGAAATATACTATCACAGAACTAATGAAATATACTATCACAGAACTAATGAAATATACTATCACAGAACAAATGAAATATACTATCACAGAACAAATGAAATATACTATCACGGAACTAATGAAATATACTATCACGGAACTAATGAAATATACTATCACAGAACTAATGAAATATACTATCACAGAACTAATGAAATATACTATCACAGAACAAATGAAATACACTATCACAGAACAAATGAAATATACTATCACAGAACTAATGAAATATACTATCACAGAACTAATGAAATATACTATCACGGAACTAATGAAATATACTATCACAGAACTAATGAAATATACTATCACAGAACAAATGAAATATACTATCATAGAACTAATGAAATATACTATCAAAGAACTAATGAAATATACTATCACAGAACTAATGAGATATACTATCACAGAACTAATGAGATATACTATCACAGAACTAATGAACTATACTATCACAGAACTAATGAAATATACTATCACAGAACTAATGAAATATACTATCACAGCACAAATGAAATATACTATCACGGAACTAATGAAATATACTATCACGGAACTAATGAAATATACTATCACGGAACTAATGAAATATACTATCACAGAACTAATGAAATATACTATCACAGAACTAATGAAATATACTATCACAGAACAAATGAAATACACTATCACAGAACTAATGAAATATACTATCACAGAACTAATGAAATATACTATCACGGAACTAATGAAATATACTATCACAGAACAAATGAAATACACTATCACAGAACAAATGAAATATACTATCACAGAACTAATGAAATATACTATCACAGAACAAATGAAATATACTATCACGGAACTAATGAAATATACTATCACAGAACTAATGAAATATACTATCACAGAACTAATGAAATATACTATCACAGAACAAATGAAATATACTATCATAGAACTAATGAAATATACTATCAAAGAACTAATGAAATATACTATCACAGAACTAATGAGATATACTATCACAGAACTAATGAGATATACTATCACAGAACTAATGAGATATACTATCACAGAACTAATGAACTATACTATCACAGAACTAATGAAATATACTATCACAGAACTAATGAAATATACTATCACAGAACTAATGAAATATACTATCACGGAACAGTTATTTCTCAATTGGGTTAAATTTAACGCCCTAATTACGGTACTTTGCTTCTCCCCACCCCAGTCCCCCCGCCCCCCTCCTTCCAACAATACAACCCATCCCACATGTATTGTTCACTTCCTTTTACCGACTCGATGAAGAATTCATTACGTCATTTGAACTATTTTTCAATGCGCTGTAATTACGAGTTAGATTTCATTGTTTGTTTATAGTCAATAGCCTGATGGTATTGTTATAAATGTACCGACAAGAGTAAAGAGTGTTATTGTTAATAAAACTAGTTTTAATGCTATATACCAATGGTTATTTATTTTCTAACAGACAGACACACAGACAGACAGATAGATAGATACAAGGCCGTACTACTTTATCATTGTATTCCAATTTTTTCTTATATAAAACTCTCCGCACAGCCCTCCCCAAGCCGCACAGACCCCCCCCCCCAAACAAAATCCTGGATAGATAGATAGAGAGAGAGAGAGATAGATAGATAGATAGATAGATAGATAGATAGATAGATAGATAGATAGATAGATAGATAGATAGATAGATAGATAGATAGATAGATAGATAGATAGATAATTTCAACGTCCGTACCTTTGAGTAAATCTGGCAAAGGCTTGACAGGGCGTGTCACTATGGTCGAGTCGAGTTCACTCAGCGCGGTCAACTCTCCCTGACACAGCAGACGTAACCATCGCCTGAGGATGTCCAGAATACGGTCCACGCTCGTGCACAAGATGACCAGCAGGCGGCTGTGGTCTACATGGCCCGATATCACCGCGTCCATGATCCGACAGGACGACGAGAAATCTGTTGCGGACGATAAGGACAGCGTGCGAGTTCGAATCATCATATGCTTCCGCTGCCCTGACCTCGGGCTGACCAGTGGGTGACCACTGACCGTTAGCGACCCCATCATTTAGCTAAAAGGCAGCCTGCGAGGAATTGTATTTTTTTTTTCCTTTTTATTTTATTTTATTTTAAGTAATCACTTCACATGAACAAATAAAATCACAGAATCAAGTAATATTACAAGCAACATCAACAGCGTCTCGTTGTTCACTGTTTATCGTAAATGTGTATCTTCGTCTGTAATTGAAAGAACAACATTTGAAGTATATTTAAAAATAGCGCCTTCGTCTTGAGTGATATTGCTGCGTTTTGGCAGAGCGATATTTATCCTCTGTCGTTATGTTTTAATTGTTCGTTATCTTTGGAGAAAAAAAAAAGAAAATGTTTTAAAACACTTTGCTTCTTCTTAACAGAGAGCAGACGATCTGGCTACACAACGCACGTGCTGGTTTGTTTTCAGTAGTATTCTCAACCTTCTGATGACACAGATTTCCCACCCCTTCCCCCAATACTTCCCCCCTCTCTCTCTCTCTCTCTCTCTCTCTCTCTCTCTCTTTTCCTCAGCGTCCTCTCCCCTTCCCTCCCCAACCCGCTTTTTTTTTTTGCTGCCGTAATGTTTACTACTGTTACCAAAGCGTCGTCCAATGGAAAGCGCTCTATCGACCGTGGGAATCACCCACGGCCAATGAAAAGCGATGTTTCAACTCTCGTGCCGTCGACCATGATGACGAAGAAAGAACCAATGAACGCTCGCGTGACTCCGGGGGGTTTCCTTGTAAACTTCAACTGTAAGGCGGCTAAACAATCTACATTTTTTTTAAAACTCAGTTAAAAAAATATGGATTTAAAAAAAAAATTGCCAAGCTCCTGTTGTGTCTAGCATTTATTTATTAATGAAGGTTAAATTTTTTAAGCTATATATTTTGAAACGCTAGATTGCTTGACGAAGATATGCATAAAATTGTCTGAGACTTTAAGCAGTTATTTTTTTGTTGTTTTTTTTTTTTCAGAAAATATGTTTAGAAACAAATTAAAACGCTTGCTAGCTCAAATGTTTTTTGAAAAGCTAAAATATTATTTCTAAACTTTCATTCGTTTCCAACAAAATTTTCTTGGCGGGAAAACAAAAACAATCTACTCAAGCACTGATACAGGGCCCGGCTGTAGGGCGATTTTTACCGATTGCTCCAAATTGGGCCCCGCGCCTGGCAGCCCCCCCCCCCTGCAATTTATATTTAGCATATCACTATCGGTCATGGCTCTTGTCACAGGCTAGAATAGGGGGAGGGGCAAGCATCCGTTTAATTGCCCCCCCCCCATTAGGAAGAATATATGTACACAAACACACACACACACATACAAACACACCCACCTAGGCGTTCTTAGTTATTCAGGGGCCATAGACAAAGACTTCTTGAGATGTATGGATGGATGGCCTATGAAAGGGGGGGGGGCTTAGTATTAGATTTGAGTATTTCACGGCGGGACCCTCTTTAGCAATGTATAACCTTGGCAGTCACACAGTTGACCTATTTATTAGAACGGTTCTGGATATAGATGTAAATATTCAGTTAGATGATTTAAGACGGAGAAACAGACAGACTGACGGATTGACTGGCGTACATAAGGACGAACGGAAGGACAGACATAAAGACAGACACATAGATAGATAGATAGATAGATAGATAGATAGATAGATAGATAGATAGATAGATAGATAGATAGATAGATAGATAGATAGATAGATAGATAGATAGATAGATAGATCGGTCTGTTTTAAAAGAGAGTCAGGTTCTCAAATAGATCTGACACATAGAACGGCCACATCTGACCACTGACTCACCAATACACGGTCACATGACACATTTAGACTACACACTGACTCGACACACACCTTTGTGTAATCATCCATATACATCACGTTCATGGCACACACACACACACACACACACACACACACGCGCGCAGCAGCACCTGGAAACACACACACACACACACTGCACACGAACAGACAGTCAGCCGCGCACAGAAATACGCAGAAGACGTAATAGTATTAAACAGCGGTTTTCAAAATGTGGGTCCTGATTTGAAATTTTAACAAATTTACAATCGAGAAAACATAAATAATTACAGTGTTGATTTTCTTTATTTTGTTATTTTCCATACTTTATAGGTGGGTCTCGGAATCAGATCAAGTTTTTTTAGAGGGTCTCGGAATCAGATCAAGTTTTTTTTTAGAGGGTCTCGGAATCAGATCAAGTTTTTTTTAGAGGGTCTCGGAATCAGACAAGTTTTTTTTAGAGGGTCGCCGAATCAGATTAAGTTTTTTAGAGGGTCTCGGAATCAGATCAAGTTTTTTAGAGGGTCTCGGAATCAGATCAAGTTTTTTAGAGGGTCTCGGAATCAGATCAAGTTTTTAGAGGGTCTCGGAATCAGATCAAGTTTTTTAGAGGGTCTCGGAATCAGATCAAGTTTTTAGAGGGTCTCGGAATCAGATCAAGTTTTTTAGAGGGTCTCGGAATCAGATCAAGTTTTTTTTAGTGGGTCGCCGAATCGTAAAGAAAGTTTGAGAAGACCTGGTATAAAGTAATACATGTATAGCAGTCGTCTCTCGATGGCTGACTACAGTAGAGCTTGAAAACGGTCTTTACATGTGTCTCGTCTGCAGAGGAGTTGCTAGGATGGGGGGGGGGGGGGTAAGGAAAAAGGGTGTGGGAGTCATAAGTCTCCTCGACCCTTTCCCAGATACGGCTAAGATTGAGAGATAAAGTAATGTTCCATATTTGACATGGAGTCCTCTCATTGGGTTCCCAGTTTACTCACTAAGCTGTTTAAAGGTCGATGCGTTATTTATTTTTCCTGGGCTACACACACACACACACGACTTAACAATGACTGTTGCATCACCATGAAGCACAGACACATGTGTACTCACTCTAGCACGCATCACACACACACACACAGAGCA